>JAMPIV010022765.1:57500-101399 GCA_024509875.1 Oreohelix idahoensis | reverse complement strand
CTTTGTACGGGCGTTCGGGATAAATATCTGGGGAGGGTTGGAGCGTGTGTGTGGGTTTGGGGGTGGGACTATTTTTAACTACCACGCTTGGTTTTTAGAAAAATTCAAAATCTTATTTAAAATGTTGGCGGGTTGATTTGACGATGGCCTTGAGACAAATTTCCAATGCTGTAGTTATTAATAGATTTTAAGAGTACGTTAGTTAATTTTCTAGCGGTTGATTTGCCGTGGCCTTCAGACCAAGGTCAAACATGGAAATAGTTTATAGATTTTTTACGGGGTAGTAGAAAATTCAAATTATTTTGTCCAATTTTTAGCGGTAGGTTTGACCTTGCCCTTGACAAATTTCAAACATAGTAGTAGTGGGTTATAGGTTGTAAATTTACGTTAACTAGATTTTGAATCGGGGAAATTTGAGCGGGGTGTCACACAGAGTACTTTACTACAAAGTCGTTAGCTAACATCAATAAATTTACAACAACTTTTTAAATGGAATATGAGAGGCTTAGTTTTCACAACATTTTCATATTGTTTTAACCCGTCACTATTAATCCACTCCGTAGAACAGTTTTCACGATGCCCTCACATCTTTCTACACCAACTCTTTTCATCCACTCCACTAACAGTCTCATGCTATCCTATGAAAGTTCAAAGCTGCCACTTTCATTCCACAAACAGTCTCATTATATTCTCTCATCGTTCTATGCCGCCCCTTTTCTTCTGTTTGTCGTGAAACGAATGTGTGTAACCCCACTACTTTGTTAAATCATTATGTCGGGATACAAATTTGCCCCAGCCAATCAACGCACAGTTGCTGAGCCGGAATAAATTACCTGAAGTTACGCCAGGAAAAACTTAAGCCCTGTTTTTTTCGGGCTGTGGGTGCGTTGGCCATCTTGTTACGGCAAGATGGCGGAGAAATACTGAATAATTATTAGGTCTGTACGAGCCCCCCCAAAAGACGAACTAAACTTCAGGAAACCAATCAGCTTGCTCTGCCAGGAACCAACCAAACGCTTTATTTTACCAGTAGAAGTTATTTTACCTGCCTATATAATCGGGCGAGATTTTATGCTAAACACGCAACCCCGAACACGAAGCCAGAGACGACCGACTGTAGAGAGGAGCTGTCAGCTTTGATTTATAGCTTACTGTAATTGTACTTTTTTTCTTGTTGAGGTGATCACTGGCCCAAGACAGTATACATGTTGTTAGGTGTGTAGTGCGAGCGTATGATGAACTGAGTGTGGGTGCGAATGAAGGCGCGAATGTGTTTAGGCTCGTAGATATGTAGACCCTGCAACCCATACACTCACATGCAGTAGTCAAGGATGCTTGGACACTGCAGACACGTTTCAAAACATTTATTGACGAGAACACACATGGTATCAACAGGAACAGTCATTGTAAAACAAGGTCATGCTGACCGGAAATCGTTAGGTATACATTAGGCATTCAGCAAAGTGGTAAACATTTGAATATCCGTGCCATGGTCAATACAATGGTCTTTCAATAAGGGACAGTTCGTGGCGTCGGCCCTGGCGATTACTGACTAAAAACGCGTCAGATACCTTAATCACTTTGACACATAGGTGCAACTTGGCATTCCCGCCAATTGCACATTATCAGGCTGTAGTATAATAGCCGAAAACACAGGCCTCGTTCTGACGTCGGCTGTGTACTTCTGATAAGCAGGTTACCATCAACCCTACAGTAATGCTTATTGTAGACATTAAATTCCGCCAATCTGCGGTTCCACAATATATCTTCGTCACTGGATTTCTGGATGGTAATATATGAAGACTAATAGTCTTGGATGGCTACTTGAGCACAACAAATAAGTTACTGAAATGGAGGACCGGTGAGCTGCAGTTCACAGACTAGGCAATCTTCTAACATGTTCTGCTTACCGAAAGCATAGTAATGGAAAAAGTCGGTATTACTGTAACGAGTCACAGAACTTAACAAGGGAACTCTGCTGTCATTCCAACGCACAGAGATTCACTGGGGAAAACTGCCAGTGCAGTCACTTCGAAGATTCTCCCCGAAAAACACAATGGACTCTCGTCCCTTCAGAAACCAGCACACTTCCCGGCTTGCCGGAAGTCTAACTCAACTCCCGCTTAAAAAAACCTGCCCATGGGCATACGCCCAAACTGTCTACCTTTGACCCTAAAGGTCAAACACAATGAATGAATAAACAAGGGAAGACAACCCCTAATCAACCTGACATCGCAGGTAAAGACACAATTATTCTTATGATAAAAACATAAGCAAATAACTTGACAGATGACTCCGTCAAAAATGACAGCAACACTTACCTGAGGGCATCGACCTGCAGCCTGCTTCGCTAAGTCGAGTCAAAAACTGGCCTGTTTGAATCTTAGAGGGTAAATATATTTACGATAACCTTTAGGAAAATAGGCCTTCAGCAGGTATATAATGTTGGTATTTGTTGTGTGACATTATACTACCTACACCTGTATATATTTTATATAAATTGCTTCAATATGAACGTATCAGGTTACTGATTGTATCTTAAGGGTATTAGGTATAATGATTGTATTTCCTAATATGATTGAATAGACGAAGACTAATAGGACTCATACTTCAATCTATTGTCTCCTATAACTTCAGTCTATTGTCTCAGATAACTCCAAACTGAAATATAACCAAAACAGTCCTTGTTAGGACTCAACCTATTGTCTCCTATAACTTCAGGATCAAACTCTATTTTCTCAGACCTAACTGCAATTATACCAAAACAGTCCTTGTTAGGGGGACTCAAACTATTGTCTCCTATAACTTCATATATTTTCTACACGACCAACTGCACATATAACCAAAACAGTCCTTGTTAGGACTCAATCTATGTTCTCCTATAAAACTCAATCTATTGTCTCCTATAACTTCAGTCTATTATCTCAGGATAAAACCAACTGCAATATAAACAAAACAAGTTCCTTGTTAGGGACTCAATCTATTGTCTCATCTAACATCAAACCTATTGTCCCTATAAAACTCCCACCTGATATATAAACCAAAACAGTCCTTCTCGCATATACTCCTTATCATAAGAACATAAACAATATTGTTAGGATATATGTTACCAGCTAGTATAGCACTTGTCGTGAGAGGGGCCCCTGGTATATTATAGGGGGAAATGGTTGTATAACACCTAGGTGTTACATATTATGTGATGTTATTCATGTATTTGAATGTATTCATGTATTGAATTTAATATTATTGAATGTATTCATGCATTGAATTTATATTTTTGAATGTATCCATGTATTAGTTTATCAGAAAAAGAATGTTTTGCAAGTAGACACCTGTCTTGTCTCGCTATTGCTAAATCATTTTTTACTGAGCCATGTTGTCATTCATCCTACATGCAGACACTGAGACACGCTTTCATATCATATACAATAGAAATAGGTGGGCTTGAGGACAGAAATTAGCCCCTATTTTTCCTTGTTACAGGTTTTATTCGTGTCATCAAACCTGAGGTCATATGTCGTGTCAATCCAGCTGCCTGGAACGTCGCAGGAGCACCGTGATTGCACAGGATCAACTCTCTTTAGTCCCCCTCAGTCTTGGGTGGGCTAACGAATACGACCTTCAGCGGGTGTTTTGTGTCAACCAAACCAAGAAGGACAGACCTTTTAAGAGATGAGTACACATTAGTTACCATTTTCTGTCAGCATTGTGGAGCAAAAAGCTGAGTGTCTGTGACGAGAAAGTGAATTAGCCATAGCAAGAGACAATAATAAGATTATAGCTGATAAATTATGCGTAATTAACAGCACTGCTGATACATGTACTATAAATTGAATAACAGCACAGCTGATATAATTTTTGTTCCTATAATTGGAAAACTTGTTGTAATATATTTACATATCTATATAAATATAAATATTTGTAAATCATATGTAAACTTACAAATTCATTACGTTCCATTTTTCAACATTCACCCTTCAGCACAAGAGTAGATAGTGTATATACTAAATAAATAATAAGGAAATTGTATTTGAACGACTTGTCAATTTTATCATTGTTAAGTAAAATCTGTTTCCTTGTCGTAATATCACAGTTAGTTACACAGCGGAGGTGGCAAGTTATGTCGGTCTCCTCTCTACTAATTTTTCGAGATCAGAACATTCACAGCCGTAACTAATTTGTGATACCAGTAGTTCTCTCAGACACTGGGACTTCACCATTTTCTGCAGAAATTCTATTTCTGTAACTGTCAGTACTATACTGACCCTAGAGCCAAATAAAACCTCACGCCACACTGTTCCATGAACAATTTCATGATATCCTCTCATCGTTCTAAGCCGCCACTTTTATGCCGTTCCAAGAAGTCCATATTATCCACTCATTGTTCTAAGCCGCCCCTATTTTCTTCCACTCTGTTGAAAAGTTTTCATGATATCATCATATCATCCTAAACCACAACTTTTTTCCCCACTAAATGAACAGTTTCACATTTCCAAGAAAGTCTTAAGAGGTGATTTTCATTTCACTCCATGCATTGTTCCCTATCTGACTGTTTTAACATTCCCAAAGACAGCGTTTACAGCGCTTGCCTCTCACGGCAAAGTTACCTTCAAAACCTGGTAGCATCACGCTTGTCTACCCGACTGTAAATGGGTACCTGGCTTTCTTCTTGAGCTAGGGAAGGTAAAGGCAGCGAGGAAGGGAATTGCTGTAGGGGAGTGAATTCACCATAACTGGTCTCAGCATTATGGGGTGGGGTGATCAGTTTCCTTTTCTCGCTACCTTGGCCTTCCTAAATCACAGCACAAACCAGGTAACCATTTACAGCTGGGTAGACTGCAGCGTGATATTCACCAGGAATCTGGAACCCGGTAACGTTGCCTCGACAGCCAAGCGCTCTAACCACTCTGCCAATCGGAGACTCATTGCGGGAGTAAAAGGAAAAAGGTTTAGACCCATTTAATCCCGCCAAAATATTCCGCCTGGGAGCCTTGCTGGTGTAAAGGTTACCACACTGCGCTAGCGATCAGGTGTTCAAGCCCGGGCGCAGGCATTTGTAAGAGTGTCATCGACCGGGATTTTGACTGAATAACCTGAACAGCCCCTGAAATAAACCCTCTGTGGATGGTGTCGCGGAGTATTCGAAGGTTTCGTCTAGATTATTTTAAAATTCCTTACTTTTCTATTCCTTCACATTTTGTCTGTTTTCTCTACGAAATATTTGCACCTGCGATCTGTTCTTTAGTTGTTTTTCAAGTCTTCACTAATAGTTCTGCCATACGATCGTAATGCTATCTTCTCCTCCTACAAAGGCAGTAAAAGATATTTCTTTAGAGACGTCAGTACAATTTATTCGCTTGGTCGAAACCACAGTTGTTTCAAGAGGATTATATTTCCGTGTTCAGTGGTCAAATGAAGACCGCCACGATAAATTTTCCAGCATGGCTGAACGAGAGACGGGAATTAATTAACTTGGCGTGGGAATCAGGAATTTATTTTTTTATCGACTGTTCTATGTTGGCGGCTCGAATGTTTCAGTTGTTTTGGAGTGTGCATTCAAGGAAGTTACAGTGATAAATAAGTTTTTTAAACGTTTTATGGAAATTAGTACAGTGCTTCAGCCTCCATTCATTACTAAATAATACATTTTATTGTAGGGTTTATTAAAACAGTTTTAATATTCAAATAGATATAATGTCCGATAAAAGAAAAAAACTATCAGGTGCTGAATATTGGAAACGGAAACTGGAAAAAGAACGCGATATTCAAAAACATAGCGGGGCTTTACATAAATATATAAAAACTGAAACAGCTGATGTAGGACAGAAGAAAATAAGAAAATGTACCAAAACAAATGATTCTGAGCTCATGGCAAGTACTTCTAACTCGGACCCCAGTAACGTAGATATTACTAACAATGTCGAAAATGAGACTGATTTGACTGTTTCCAATTCCAGAGATTTAAGTGATGAACTTAAGAGGTACACTGATCCGGCAAGATGGAGTCCTTCTTTAAGCGATACCGAAAGACTGAAAATCGTAAAAAAAGGCCTGCCAGAGAGACCAAAAAATGAGTTCGTTTTTCCGCGCAGCTCTAGTGGTCGGAAATTTTCACTAAATTTTTACACTAGGGAGCTAAGCAATGGAGAACATATTAATCGATCATGGTTAGTGTATTCAAAAGAAAAAGATTCTGTATTTTGTTTCTGCTGTAAGTTGTTTTCCTGTAATAAAATGTCACTCACTACTGATGGCTATAATGATTGGAGTCATTTGTATGTGTATCTTATTCTTAATGAACACGAAAAATCTAAAAACCACTTGGAGTCCCATACAAAGTGGATTGAATTATCGTCCAGGCTTAAATCAGTACAGACAATTGATTCAATGCAACAAAAGTTATTAAATTCAGAAGTTCGACACTGGAGGAGCATAATAGAACGCCTAATTGCTATTGTCCAGTTCTTGAGCCAACAATGCTTGCCATTTCGTGGAACATCTGATAAATTATATGACCCTAACAATGGAAATTTTTTAAAGCTTCTTAACTGATTTCCAGATTTGTTAATACGAATCCAGATGATATCAACATTCATGAGCATTTTCTTGGTTTCATTGCTGTAGAAGCCACTACAGGCTCAGCGTTAACCGAATGCATTCTAAGAAAATTGTCAGACATGGATATTCCAATCGCAAACATGCGTGGCCAGGGGTATGACAATGGATCAAATATGAAAGGAAAACATTCAGGAGTTCAACAACGTATTAGGGACTTGAACCCGAGAGCTTTTTATATCCCTTGCTGTTCTCATTCGCTCAACTTGGTTGTCAATGATGCCGCGATGTCATCTAGAGAAGGGGTTTTATTTTTTGAAACGGTTCAGAGATTGTATGTGTTTTTCTCGGCGTCAACACTGCGTTGGGGAATCCTTAAGAAACATATTACAACTCTAACGCCCAAGCCACTAAGTACAACTCGCTGGGAATCTAGAATCGAGGCCATTCGTCCTTTAAGATATTATATTGAGGAATTTTATGATGCATTGATAGAAATTGCTGATGACGAGTCAGTAGACAAAATGGCGAGACATGAAGCTGAAACCCTTGCCCTAAAACTCGGAGATTTTAAATGTTTATGTTGTCTGGTTATATGGCACTATGTTTTAAACGAAATTAATGTTGCTAGTAAACTGTTGCAAAGCATAAAAATGGAATTGACTAGTGCCATAACAACTTTGAGAAATGTTCTCCAAAGCCTTAAGAATCTCAGAAATGATGAATCATTTCAAAATTTTCTTGTTGATGCTACAACATTAGCTGAGAAAGTTGAAGCTGATCCTGATTTGATACCAACGTTTGAATGTACTAGAGTGCGTCGGCAGAAAAAGGAACACAACTATGAAGCAAGAGATGAACCTATTTTAGATCCCAAAACTAAATTCAAAATTGAATTTTTCTTTTTTGTTATTGATGTTGCAACTAATTCTATTGAAGAAAGGTTCGAGCAATTGGAACATCACAGTTCACATTTTTCCTTGTTATATAACATCCCTAAATTGAAATCTGAGATGACAAATGAGCTCTTAAACAAATGTAGAAACCTAGAAAGCATTTTAACACATCAAGAAAATAGAGACATTGATGCCATTGAGCTATGTGATGAACTGAAAGTAGTATCCAAATTAGTACCAGAAAATAACTCCACCAATTGAAGTTCTTCGTTACATTATTGAAAATAACATTGCTCCTAATGTCGCTATAGCCTTAAGAATATTACTAACTTTGCCGGTAACGGTAGCAAGTGGTGAGCGTAGTTTTTCAAAACTGAAGCTTATTAAAACTTATTTACGCTCAACAATGGCCGAAACTAGATTGGAAGGACTTGCCATGATTTCAATTGAATATGAAATCGGTCAAAAATTAGACTACGCAGACCTTATTTCTGCTTTTGCAAATACGAAAGCAAGAAAAGTGTCTTTTTAAGCAGTACATACTTCAAACAATATAAATTCAAATAATGAGAAAATAGTGCTAAAAACTATAACATGTACATACTATAGTTAAGTGTTTGTGACTCAGCAGTTCATCGTTCCACATGAGAAGAGCATCCCCTATATGTAAGTAATGTAACTACATTTATTTCATATAATTGTCTCTAATAGAGTCAATGGTTTATTTTATGACTATACAGTATTTTCATCAATTTATCAATACATTATTATTAATGGTACTATTTAAAATTAGGCTAATGGTCATGAAATTAAAGTTGAAGCTTGTTTAATAACATAATGGTTTCAAAAATTTCAAACGTTAATTTGAGGTTGGACTGGGGCGGCAAGGTATGGTATTGCACGGGGCGGCAAAATTCCTAGGGCCGGCCCTGGTTAGAGCCTTCACTATACTACGTCCAGCATCGAGAGGTGGGGGTGACAAGATACCTTCCCTGCTGCCTTTTCCTTCCCTAACTCACGAGCAGAGTCAGGTACCAAATTACAATTCGGTAGGCTGGAGCATGACGCTACCTTTTTTTTTTATATAAAGTTTTTTTGTTTCTCGGGGAACGATCCGTTCAACTTAGACATAGGGTTCGTCGGTTATATTAGGGCGCATGTCCAAATATAAATGACCTTGTGGTCTGTTTCAACGTAAAATGACGCTACTGTTACGAGCCAGGTACCTTTGCCACAACAGACCAGCGCTCTAACCACTAAGTCAATCGGAAGCTCACTGCAGGAGTACCCACTTTTAAAATCCCCGCAGATAGCTGACCAAAATAGCAGAAAATTACGAGTCAGACTCTCACACAGTATGGGGGGGAGAGAAGAAGAGAGAACTGTTCATAATACTTTCTAAGAAATCAGCATTTTTAAAAAGCCACAATAATTAAGGGTCGATTAATAACGACGGCAAACTCGCAGGAGCTCATTAACGCTCTAACCTATTGATTACTTCCCTTTTGTGCGCAAATATGCTCCTTTTGCAGCAACGGTAACCGATACAGAACTGAATGCAACGAAGCACGCGCGTACACGATGCCAAAGCCTAGTGCAAAGAATGCGCTCGATAGACAAAATGCGACGGGGGCAACCCCTTTATTTGGGTTCCCTTGCACTGCGACCCTGTTCCCTTTCACAGTAATAACAATGTTCAGAATAGTATTACCACCGTGCGTTATTCCCTGACACGACTAGCTATTATTCCTAATGTTTTTGTTTTTTATGTCCAGAAACAAATGACGTGGTTCTCACCTTTTAAGCGCGACAAGAATGGTAAACATCGTCCCCACCCCCTTATCCCCGCTGTCCTCTTAAATCATGTTTTATTCAGCGCACTTGGCGTTGTAATCTCTGGCTTGTCAACGATGTTATGCAACATCTCATTTTTGTTTACATTCAGCTAGACGAAATAACATTCTCTCTCTCTCTCTCTCTCTCTCTCTCTCTCTCTCTCTATATATATATATATATATATATATATATATATATATATATATATATATATATATATATATATATATATATATATATATATATATATATATATATATATATACATACACACACACGCACACGCACACACACACACCCTCCCGGCTTGAGAACTGGCAGACTACTAGGCAACCTCTATCGCCTCAGGATATCTCATACGAATTAATGTCTATGTGGAACAGGAATCCAGACCCCTGAACACTGCCCAATCCATGATGACCCACGACGCCTGACCTGGCCAGTGGGAGCTGAGCTCAGGCAGAAGCTATAGGGTTACAGCGTTGACCTGGAAAAGACTGTGGACTTCATCCTGGCGACAGGCCTCCAGATTTAGCATAGCTACAAACTGAACGAAGAAGAAAAAGTGCTCAGCTTTGAAACAATGTTCCACATCTGAAAAATACGCTCATACCTCTTCTCATACAATTGCAAACTTTTCGAATACATTGATTAGTGCCGATTACATGCAAACCCACCCCCCCCCCCCCCCCTCTCCCGTATATGAGTATATTGTAGCCGCGTGCGAAGCACAGGCGATTTTAGAAGATGTTTAGGAAGACTTTAGATAATTTAGTAGACGATAAAGAATGACAATTATTTGCGTGAATTTCATTTAGGTTTTCATTTTAAATAAAAGTATGCAGTAAGGTTACTGCGGTCCACGCAGATCAGTAGGATCCGCTATGTGTCAAAGCTATTATCAGATAGGTCGCACTAAGTAATTGAAACAGTTCGTATCAGCAGTGGTTCTCAAAATAGATACGACATGTGTCTAACTTTTGTATGATGCTAGTAACTGAAATAAATTTAGAAGTATTCGTGCGTACTTAAAATTCTAAAATAATAGTCAGCAAAAAATAAAGCAGTGCGTGAGAAACGTTAACATCAAATATAGGAATATAAATACTGAGATCACGGTGACAAAAGAGAGAACAGCATGTAGAGATCAAAGAGCGAGAACAAAGCCTGTAGCAGGTAGAGCAACATTTTAGACACCACTCATCAAAATTTTAGAATTAGAAAATATAAGAAGAAAATTTCTCCAACACTTCATAGACAGCAATCTTCAACATCAATTACAGCATCTTCAATTTTGACTTTACTGACACGATGTCAAACTGTCCAGTATTTACTCTCTTTGCCTTCCCCTATCTCTTTTTCTTTCAATCTTACTTGTTGTTATGATATATTCCAGCTTTCCTCTTCTCATAACATCCCCCCCCCCCCCCCCCTTAAAAAAAAAGTGGATTGTTTCTGTCTAACTTGTGAAATAAGTTTCCTTTGCGCATTGGCCTCTTTCAGGACATCCTCATTACTCTTTTTGGCTGTCCATGGTAATTTTAACATTCTTCTGTAAAACTACATGCCTTACTAATTGTCCATGACCCACTCCCATATGTCGGGATTGGTTCTATATAAAAATGAAGAACTCGCTTTCTTACTTCTAATGACAAAGAATTGTTGAATAAAATACTCTTCATTTTACGGAATGCTACTTTTGCCTGAGCTATTCTACTCTTCACTTCTGAGATGCATCTTCCATCCATTGTTATTAATGTGCCCAGGTATTTGAATTTATTGACCTGTTTTAAAACTGTTACATTTGCTTTGATAGTGCATTCTGGGGAAGCCCTTTTCTTTGAGACGACCATTACTTACTTGACCATTACTACACTGTTGATAACTCACTTGAAAAGAACTAGAAGAAACTGTTCAGGGGAATTTTCAGACAATAAATATATGAGATAATGATTTTGTAAAATATTATACATATTTCTGTTGCGATGTCAAAGAGATAAATGTCTTCAAGTTTTATCGTTGTGGACTGTGTCGGAGGAAATCGTGTTTGTGAAAGTAATTCCCACAGAAAAAAATCCACTGTCGTTAGGTCGCTCAGTAAAAAGAGCCTGGTAAATGAGATTTTACCATCGCCTCAAACATACAGAGGGTCATAATCATCCCAGGTGTTAACCTGCTACCATCTGAACCACTAAGAACAGTACGATCACATATTTAAAACCAAAAAAAAAAAAAAAAAAAAACAACCGATAGGATAGTCTGGCGCTCTCTCTTCCAAACCTCTACACCTCACGGTAGAAGAGGAACGACTAAGTAAGTAAGTAAGTAAAAAAAACAAGTTAGGCTGTATCACTGGAACATCTTGAGAACAGTCGACCAAACACAAACAAAAGAGATGAAAACAATTCTACACCTAAGTTTATCAACTTTATTTAACTGAATCAGAATCAACAAAGAACAGAAATTACTACTCAAGAACAACCTCTTAAACAAAGACTAAACATATGACACACTAACAAACACACCTGATGGACAAATCTCTACATAAACAATCTACAACCAACATACGACACGGCTACAATATTCCAAATCGTTATCTGGTATTAAAAAAAAGGTAAAGGAACCCGTTACACGCCCATTGAGGCATATTGGGAATATGGTGTTAGGCCCATATTATCTTGACCGTCGGCACACGAGGGGTGATGTAGTCGGCATCACGCCGGCCGCCTTAACCTTCCCAGAGTTGCTCTGGTACCCATTTGGGGCTGGGTCGACCCAGGAGCCGTTTGTGGCCTAAAAAATTCCCGCCTCATCTGGGGATCGAACCATAGACCACTGCGCTAGGAAGCCTTATCTGGTATACTGTATGTAAAAAAAAAAAGGTAAAGGATCCCGTTACACACCCATTGAGGCATATTGGGAATATGGTGTTAGGCCCATATTTTCTTGACCATCGGTACACTAGAGGTGACGTGATCAACATCACGCCGGCCGCCTTAACCTTCCCAGAGTTGCTCTGGTACCCAGTTGGGGCTGGGTCGACCCAGGAGCTGTTTGCGGCCTTAAAAAATCCCACCTCATCTGGGGATCGAACCACAGACCACTGAGTTAGGAAGCCAGTGCACTAACCACTATATACTGTATGTAGGGTTTGATAACACTAGTCAACAAATTTTCAAAAGTTATTTGTACAAGAAATTAAATATACCATTTCTTATTGATTTTGACATGCTGATTTCAAACATCATAATGAAATTCACAAATTGGCTCTGGGTTTTTTTTAAATGATGAATTTACATTACAGTAATACAAATAATGTATGCTTGTTTAATTCTCTGGGGTGAACAGCTAGTCTTTCTACTTTAGCATTATAAAAATTGTGGTTACATACTCAATTAATTGATATTTCAACATAAAATGATAGAAAAAATAAAAACATTATTTAAAGTTCACGTCATGTTTTAAAAAAGCACATTTGAACCCATTCCGTCATTATTCAGTCGCTGTTCGAGCTCTCTTTGCTTGCTTCTTGTAGTCAATCGATGAGGTGTCTCTTGTCACAGTCCAACAGTAATCAGCAAGCATTGAAGGGCTCCAACTGCCTTGATACCTTGTCTCCATAGCAGCAATGTCCTGGTGAAATCGTTCACCATGCTCATCACTGACCGCTCCACAGTTTGACGTAAATAAATCCAGAAAATGAATTTTCAAAGACATGTTGCAGCCAAGACTCTTATACTTCAGAAGGAGATTTTCTACAATTTCATTGTAATTATCAGATCTGGGAGCCGCGCTAGCGTAGTGGTTACAACACCGCTCTGGCGACCGGGTGATACAGGATCAAACCCGGGCGACGGCATTTGAGGATTTTTCGTTGACCGGGAAGATTTTTCGAGACCTGGCGAGCACATTTGTCGTCGACCAGGGACCAAGACTCTTCGGCGATATTTGCTTCAGAACCTGTCTCTGTACAAGAAATAAAGGGATACTTTCAATGTCTTAGACATAATTTCATTTCGTCGAGTAATAAATAAATAAATCAGATCTGTTGTTTCCAAGAAAATTGTCCACCACTGACTTAAGTGCTAGCCATGCTGCTTTTTCGTTGCCATGCAACACGTAAAGAAACTCGTCATCATGAAGAAGTTTTCGAATTATCGGACGAACAAATACTCCCTCTCTTATTTTAGCTTCACTCAGTCTTGGAAATTTTCTGATGAGGTATTTGAAAGCCTCATCTGTTTTCTCCATCGCCTTGACAAAGTTTTTCATGAGACCCAGCTTAATGTGCAAGGGTGGCAACAAAATCGTGCTGGTGTCGACAAGTGCTGGGTTCTCAACGTTCTTACTGCCAGGCTGCAATGACCGCCTGATTGGCCAATGTCTTCTGATGTAATGGTCACTTCGTGCACGGCTATCCCACTCACAGAGAAAGCAACAGTACTTGGTGTATCCACCCTGTAGTCCAAGCAAAAGAGCGACCACTTTTAAGTCACCGCAAAGTGACCAATGATGATGATCGTAGTTTATACACTTCAAAAGCTGCTTAATGTGTTCATAAGTTTCTTTCATATGAACTGCGTGACCAACTGGAATTGACGGCAACACATTACCATTATTCAACAAAACAGCTTTAAGACTCGTCTTGGGTGAATCAATGAAAAGCCTCCATTCTTCCGGTATGTAATTGATTTTGAGGGCTGCCATTAAACCAGAAATGTTGTGGCACGCAGAAAGGTCACCCTCTTTGAAAAAGAATGTAATAAGCGGCTTCTGGCGGTTCCAATACAATACACAGAAATTGTAACATCTTCTGCCAGGAGATTCCACTGTTGCAATCTGGAACCCAAAAGTTCCGCCTTGTTCTTCGGTAAATTCAGATCTCTTACAAGATCATTCAGTTCACCTTGGGTTATTAAGTGTGGTTTAGTGGATGTTCAGAAGAGACCCCGATGCCATCACAAGAACAGCTATGCTTTGGACCCTTGAAGGAAAACGAAAGAGAGGCAGACCAAAAACAAACTGGCGGAGGACTGTGGAGGCTGAGATGCAAAGAATGAACCAGAGTTGAGGCACTGTACGAAGGGTGGCCGCCGACCGAGCAAGGTGGAATCAATTTGTTGTTGCCCTAAAATACGCCACTAGGCGTGATGGCCACTGACTGCTTTGACGGTCGGCGGCTAAGAATCAAAGAAGAAGAGAAGTAAACATTGTAAAATTTCTATATTACCTAATTCTGTGTTTCTT
This sequence comes from Oreohelix idahoensis, assembly GCA_024509875.1. NCBI lineage: Eukaryota > Metazoa > Mollusca > Gastropoda > Stylommatophora > Oreohelicidae > Oreohelix > Oreohelix idahoensis. Next base: position 86,865 of record JAMPIV010022765.1, on the reverse strand, counting down.
GATTATAGCTACACGCTGTAAATGTAAGTACGGTATGCTGCTATATTACTTTGATTGATACAGAAAATGTGAGTTTGCTGCTATATCTCTTCCATTATGTTGTGTTTCTTTAAATTAATATAAGGCACAAATCAGAATGAATGGATTTTGTATAGATGATGAGTGAAGAGAAGGGCAGATGTAGACGGGCCTGCGCGCCTAATTCTCAACCCTTCGAAAATAGAAGTTTGTTTGTTCCTTCCCTCTCTCAATTACAAAATAGAAAAAAAAGGACAATAAAGTTTATCAGGATAACTTCGCTCGCGTTGACATTTGTTCGTTCTGCATTCATAACATAAAATAAAATACTAAATGTCGTAAACAACTGACTATCTAGATTTTTCTTTTTAAAAACACATATATCACATTACAAATTCTTCTTCTTCGTTCGCCATCAGATTTCTACATTAATGACCCTAATAAAAGCAGTAGTCAGCTCAAGGTTCCTGACATCTCGTTCGCCCTCAGACTTCTATATTAATGACTCTAATAAAGGCAGTAGTCAGCTCAAGGTTCCTGACATCTCGTTCGCCCTCAGACTTCTATATTAATGACTCTAATAAAGACAGTAGTCAGCTCAAGGTTCCTGACATCTCCAAACAGATTTTCGTTGAGAGAAGTAGGTTGTTGCCATATGCCACTCTGTTCTCTGCGGTAAGTTGGACAGGACTGGAGCAGATGTTCGGCTGTCATGGGGCGGGTGCCACAGGAGCAGAGATCTGTTGGACCAATCCTGTACTTGTGATATAGATGGTACCTCAACCTATTGTGATCAGTACGTAAGCGGAAAATGATGACCTGGTCTCGCCTGTTGTTGTTCGTCCATCACGGGTGATGAAGACCACTCTGTTCATCCAATTATTAGGATTGTTAGGATAGTCTATGAGTACGAAGGTGACTGATGAGCCCGATGCGGGCCTGGAAGGATCTCGGACAGTGTGGGCAGGGAATGTTTGCATCACAAGAAGGTTTTATTATACGGTCTTTTCTAGCTTGTCTCCGCTGTTCCGCTGCTGCTCTTCTGGAAGATTCGCATGCCGCTGCATCGAAACAGTGATTTAAACTGTGTCGAGACACTGTTTCGACACAACGGCGCAGCGGCACTTTTGCCCGTATCGGGGAGAAAGAAGTCTCTAATAGACAGTCATGAACTATGTGAGACAATCTCTCAGTTTTTTCTTGCGCGGTACTGGCGTGTGTGAAAATCTATGGCGTTTCGTGTGACCACAATTCAATATTTTTACACAAGTCTTCATTATGATGAAATAAAACGGAGATATGATGATAGCTGAAGTATATGTGAAAATAATAAAAAAACAACAATAATAATAACAGTAATAATAACACATGATATCAAACTAGAGTAAGCTAGTTTTGGTAGACAATGATTCAAATCCACACCGAGTACACAGATATCAGCAGAGCTAATAAAGTGTCCATTACATTTATACGAACACACGAACACTTTCAACTTTAACATAGTGCCTAAAACATTGACAACTGCAGCACTGACACAATTTCCAGTGTCTATAACTTCTCAGCGACATGTTTGATATTCCATACTAATGTTCCGAACGGTTGATTCAAATTTTACAACGGCTCACGGCAGGCGAGACAGTGTGTCTCTGCAAACCAGCGAGGCAGACGGAACTGAAACTGTGTCGAAACAAACAAACAGGGTGTCGAATCGCTCGGACTCTGTGCTGTTTCGAAGTATTGTTTCGACACATACACACAGTAGCCATCTCTAGTACCCACCAACCGCGGTAAGCTGGTTAGGTAATGGTGGAGCAGGCAATGTTTAGGGCACCTTTTCTAGCCCCTTCCTCATGTCATGGAGGTGAGCAGTGCTTTCCTAAAGAGGGCTGCTCAGTCACTAAGGGGGCTGCCGAATCCCACTGCTGCTCCGATCGGTGGAAGACGACCATATGGCCTGAGCCGCCTGTGTGTAGGTCTGCGACTACGACTGCCAGGGCACCCACGCCTGCCGCTTCGCCGCTCGCCCATCGCCACAGGACTTGTTGTGAGTGGATGGATGAGTGGATGAAAGAATGACTTGCGCAGTGATTTGGTTTAAAGTGAAGAAGAGTTGCGCAATTCGTCGACCTCACTCTCTCGCCTGGGTCCATCTTAATCCAGTGGCAAGACAAGTCAAGACGACTGGATATGAAGTCAAGTGCAGTGGATGACCATGGCTTTCTACGTGCCACGCCATGCTCCTTACGCTCCACAGCGCGTTGCTGGTAATCGCCGTCATGCCCGTTGAACCAACAGGTGGTTTCTTCCGCGCAGTCTACCGAATCCAGTCTTTGCATGCATGGGTAGGCAGACCCTAACTCACCGAAGGTTTATAACCAGTCGGCTACCCTCACCTAGTTTAGCCGGCCTGTCAAAGCCGTTTCCCGGGGGGTGGCCGCTGTCGCATGCTGACAGCTACGAGGAGCCACATGTGAGAGCTGAATGCCAGGTTTGGACCAAAGGTGGCCGAGCTGCCCTGAAAAGGGCATGACAGCTCCTTAACCAGAGGTACTACCAATACCTGACATCCCAAACCCTAGATCGCTGGTGATAGGCATTAAATTTTATGTGACCTGGGTGTTTCTGTCCCAGTTGGACTTCAATATGACTTTTATAGTTGTTTTAGCCATTTTATAAGTTGTCTCTATATCGTTTCATACGCCGCACGTTTAACAACATCCAAGCCAAATTCACATTCATCACATGTGGGGGTCTCAAGCATATGCTGACTAACAATGTCGATATTACACTATCACGTATACTAGACTATCATTAGTAATAAACATGTGTCGTACCACGACGTATGAGTAACGGTATCACCAAGCCAAGATCCGTGTACCTGTACTGCACGCTGCACATGTGGCCTGGCCCTTATCTCGGTGACATGACAATTTATTATACTGCAAATATGGTATACTACTGGACAAAAGTTAAGGGCCACCATTCAGTTTAGACAAGGTTTATATAATTGATTGGCAAACTGTAAAGACAAGTGAAAATGTCATTAAAACTGAGCTCAGAGAAATGTGTATACATTTCTATGTGCACTAAGTTAATTTTTTTTAAATGTTCAAAAACTGGGTCACTTTAACCCGCACGTGAAAATTGCCATTGTTACTGCAAAAACTCGTGGTTTTTGCAACACGCCCCACTAGTTCAAAAGGTGAAAAAGTGAGTTGAATTTGAATGCAAGTGGAAAATGATCATCGGTAAAGAGTGTTCACCGTTGGTATGCAATAAATCAGTATGAAAAGTGGTCGAAATGATCACTGCATTAGCCATGCCACCAAGGAGAAGTCTCAGCACTGTAGACCGTGGTCGAGCCATGGCATGGATTCAGGATGGTCAATCTGTTCGTCATGTTGCAAGACGTTTAGCAGTGTCCCACTCTACCATTCAGAGACTTCTTGAGAGATTTCAAGCTACCGGACATTTGGAAAATCGACCCTGCTCACGAAGAATTATATAAACCTTGTCTAAACTGAATGGCGGCCCTTAACTTTTGTCCAGTAGTATATTTATACCCGCTCTGTCATCTCAAAGCGGTTTGCGTTGCACTATGTTGTGCTCCTTGCGTCTCAGTGCATCCGTCTTCATCACGCATTTATTTGGGACCGCTTCACTAGTCTCTGGTTTTCCGTGACCTCCCTGCAAGGCAGCAGTTGTTTGTCATCAGAGTTGTCTCTCCTTGGAAAGCTGTCTTTCCGGACTAATGAGTCTTCCCTATCCGGGTTTGTGTGAAGTTGTCCTTCTCTTAAGTTGATTGTCCACTAAAACTATCCTGCTCCTCCAGCACTGATTTTTTTGTGCAGGGTTTACCTCTCCGAATTTAGTTTTAACAGGGTGAGTTCCCTGGACATGCCATTGATGGGAATAAGGTACATGTCCACACGCTGGTGGGCCCAATGAACAAGGAAGAAGAATATACCCGCTTTAACCAAAACACAAATAGACAAGCATGTTTGGATAAAACAATATTTCATCATCACCTTTTAACTCCCCAAGGAGCATAGACCTTCAACAAACTTATGCCAAGTCTTCATGTCCTGTACAATCAGCCCACGGTCCCTCCATGTATTCCTCATTCCCTCCATGACTGCCCCCAACTCTCTGCTCCGTGTGTTCTTCGGTCTGATCGGGCTTTCAAACATCTCTATTGACATGAAGCTGTCTGTAACTGAAAAACGCTTATTTTTACGCCATCTGCTATCAATAACCATTGTTTTTTTTTTTTAATGTAAACCGAGCAGGTGAATCACGTGTGAGACATAAAAAGAAGTTGCTCATCTCATTATAAAAGACAATAATACGTGTACGAATACGTTCCAACCGACCCGGCTGTAAATGGGTACCCGACTCAATTCTTGAGTTTAGGAAGGCAAGGGCAGGAGGAAGGGAACTGGCCACGACACCTCATAATGGTTGGACATAGTTTAATAGTCTCTAACACTTCACTGTCCGACGGAAGTATCTGCTACTGGGACTACCATTACAATTTTACCTGTAGGCCTTCATATAAACAGTACTCAAATATAAATGGTGAAGGAAAATTCACTGCCTATTTTTAAATTTGCACATCCTCACTTGTATCCATTGGATATACACCAGTGGTTCTCAACCTGTTTTGCTCATGACCCCCTTCTGAGCCTCATTTACCTCTGTGGTCTCCCTCATAGTCGCTGTTAGCTGGGAAAAGGTTCTTTACCATCTAACTGTAGCCCTCTAGAAATATGGCATGGCCCCCTGTGGGGGCATGTGGCACACGTTAAGAACCACTGATATACACGAAACAAATGTCAAAACAAGGAGCTATAAATGCCATCTGACCAATAAGTTTCATTTTTTATTCTTTTATTTGTCTCAAACAAAACAAAATAAAATATAAAATGGTCAATAAACTGGCGTTACAAGAGGTGGCAACAATTGCTGCCCGCTATGAAATCTTGTGTGGAACAGACCGGATCTCACGCCGAGCTGTAACATTAATGTGTTATAGCATGGTATGTAACAAAATGGCAATTAATTGTCTGTGTTGTACGTTTGTTTTATATAAATTAGTAGGATAGCAGTGAAGATATAACAATTTTTAAATAGGAAATGACTTTTCAATAAAGCTGTTTACTGAAATTCAATGACTTAAAAAAAACCTGGCTCACACATTCGTATGTGACACTGACTTGATGCAGCAACACAATCTTCTTTTTCTTTCTTTGATCCTTCGCCGCCGACTGTCAAAGCAATCAGTGACCATCACGCCTAGTGGCGTCTTGTAGGGCAGCAACAAACTGCTTCCACTTTGCTCGGTCGGCGGCCATCCTTCGTGCAGTGCCCCAGCTCTGGTTCATTCTTCGCATCTCGGCCTCCACATTCTCCGCCAAGTTGTTTTTGGTCGGCCTCTCTTTCGCTTTCTTTTAGGGGTCCATAGCATAGCTGTTCTTGTGGTGGCATCGGGGTCTCTTATGAGGACGTGGCCAACCCAACTCCAGCATAATCATCATCATCAGTTGCCATCTCCACAACGGAGGTTGGCTGTAATGGATCTCCAACGTCTTCTGTCTCTTGTCTTGGTGGTACACTCTGATAGACTCTTTCCCGTCCATCTCTTGATGTTATCTTCCCACTTATAGCGCTGTCTTCCCCTTGCACGTTTACCTTCAACTCTCCCTTCTGTTATGGTCTTCTGCAAGGTGTTATGCCTTTTTATGTGGCCAAAGTATTTTAGCTGCCGAACTTTGACCTCTCTCATTAGTTCTCTTTTCATACCTAGATTTTCTAGGACCTCCTTATTTGTTTTCATCTCTTTCCATGAGATACGCCCCATTCTTCTATATATCCACATTTCAAGAGCCTCAATTCTTTCTTCCAAATGCTTATCATCGTCCATGTTTCTGCACCATACAGAAATGCAGAATATATATAACACTTTATGATTCTCAGTTTTAATTTATGAGATAACTGTTTGGATGTCAGTATATGTTTCATGTTGTTGAATGTAGCTTTGGCCATTCCTATTCTCTTCTTGATTTCTGTTTCACATCTGCCATCTTCTGTTATTATATGACCAAGATATACGTAGCTCTTGACAGCATAATAGCAGTCTTTTAATACCGACTCTTAACCTGTCAATGTCAGACATGCTGACTGAAACGTGTTTAGGATGCAGTGGCGTAAATATCACCCGAGTGAACCGGCCACGTCCCTAGGGCCCCTAGCACCGTGTCGGCCATGGTAAGAAGTGGTCGGAAGCGTCCGACTGGCTAAGCCGTTAGAACGTTTTCCTCTCACGGCACACTTCCGAGTTCAAAACCTGGTAATGTCACTCTCCAATCTAAACAGTAAATGTAAATAGATACCCGACTCTGCCCTTTGAGTTAGGGAAGGAAAAGGCAGCGAGAAGGAGAACTGGTCACCGCTACATCTTACACAATGCTGGACCTAGTATGGTGAAGTCTCTAACACTTCACTCCCCTACGGCCGTGTCTGCTATGGGACTACCTTTACCTGAACAGCAGAATATCTGGTGTCGGGGCGGCGCCCGAGACAGACAGTAACATTCTGAAGAAATGAGCCTGATTCTAACCAAGGCCGGTGATCCCACGCAAGGACATCCCGTTTTATGAGGTAGGATGATCAGTTAGTTACCTTCCTTGCTGCCTTCCCTAACTCAAAACTAGTCAGATACCCATTTACAGCTGAATAGACTGCGACGTGACCCCACTAGGTTTCAAACCCGGTAACTTTGCCACGAGATGCCAGCGTTCTAACTACCACATTGTCTGACGTTACACCATCATCATTCGTCATCGTCCTGTTCGCTTCTTATTGCGACTTAACAACCCTACAGCTCGAAAAAAACTGGCCTACCTGGGGACCGCTGCATTAACTATTTGAAAATAAAGTTCGTTCGTTCGTAGCTCCGAGTTGATGTCACTTGAAGAGGAATCCGAAATCCGAAGTCACTTGAAGAGGCATCCGAAATCTGGCCTGTTCCTGCCGTTACCAGTTCTGAAAACCCCCTCAAACTATAAAGACAAACGCAAACAGCTGAACGAAAAACAATTCTATTGCGTAACACTATGTGTATAGATTACACCGAGACCGCATACTTTAACGCAAGTTGTGCTACTAATCTTCTTCTTCTTCTTCCATCCTTAGCCACCGACCGTCAAAGCAGTCAGTGGCCATTACGCCTAGTGGCGTCTTAGGGCAACAGCAGATAGGTTTTCTTTGTCATTGTTTCCCATCACGCCTATTGGCGTCTTTAGGGCAACGGCAAATCAATCCATTTGCTGTTGTTTCCGTAATCGAAGTGACTGGCAAACGGGTGATCAGCCCGTTGGTATGCTACTAATCAATATTCTATTATTTTTTATGATTGGGTAAGCGAGAAGACTGTTTGTATGTGTGCGCTCGTGCGTGTGTAATGAAACATCAATATCTAATGTTTTTATTGCAATCACAATATTTAGTCACGAAAGATATCTTCAAAGGGCAACTGGCAGATGGCAAAAAGAACAGTAGGGCGACTGCAGCTGGGGTTCAAAGATGTATGCGAAACATGAGGGCACTAGACATGACCCCAGCAACCTGGGAGGATGCAGCTGCCGATCGAACCAAGTGGCGATGCTCTCTACGGCGCCACCTCAGATTGGGCAAAGAAAAGGTCTTGCGACAAGCAGAAGAGAGGAGAAAACGTAGAAATGAATACCATTTTTTTAAAAGTAGCTGAGAGCTATCACTGTAACGTGAATTAAACACGATGCCTTGTCATAAGAGAAAGAAGGAAATATTGCCAGTCAATCAGAAGTCGCGAGGATCGCATGTAAGACGAACTGGTTTTTACAATGGCGTTTTGCAGAGGAAAAGAAAGTGTGTTAGAACAAAATGGATTCGAGTGTCGTAAAAGTAACTGGAGTGATAGAAAGTAATGACAGTGATTTCGTTTTTTGAGGGATAAGATCAGTTATATTCATTCCAGAGGAAAGGTTGTTGGGTGTATTACTTTTGGAGATAATTGAAGGTAAAGGTGCCAGTACGATGAAAACTGCTGTGTCGATTGTCTTTAAAAATCTTATATAAATCGAAGTCGGAACCAATTATGGAAAGCTTTGTATAATAGGGAAGCAGAAGCTATGGAAAGTGAAAGGATGTATACATAAAAGTCATGAGTAACAGGGTTGAGAAGCATGAAGAAGATTTCTGGACCCAGCTAACACAAACTCGCTCAAGTCTGCACAAACAACACAGTCTGAAAACTGTGACACCGCATTGCTCTCTGGTACGCCCGCCCACCCCCTATAAAAGGGCAAGCAGCAGAATTTTATTACACACACACAGCAGAAGACAGATAGACTGAAGAAGAGGGAAGCTTGCCAATGCCATAACTTTACCATTCTGTTTGCCGTGCAGTTCCACTTCACCAACTGAGTCTGTTCTGTACTTAACATTTATCCTAAGAGGGTATGTAAATTTATGAATAAATAATTTGTTTTATTGCAGCTTATTCTGATAGAATTGTATCAGGATCAGGCCAGAGGACTGAACTGAAATTGAGTTGTGAATGTGTAAAGGAATTCGATGCTTACCAACGTTTAGCAGAAATATCAGTAGGAGTGTTCAATTAAAATTATTATACTGGAATAATGGACTTGGCACTCCAGAATGTGAAAAGCCAAGGTAGCATCATAATTATGTATAAAATGTATTATATTTATTCATGTATTATTTTTGAAATGGTATGCAGATAAGACACCTGTCTTGTCTCGTTATTCTAATGAGAACTGATCCGTGTATCATTCATTTACATGCACACATCTGAACACCTTCATTTCATGAACATATAGGCTTGTGGAGCTTATGTCCAAAGGCTAGCCACTTGTCTCATATTGTCTCCAGGTTCATTCGTGTCATACTACATCAGAGGTCTAGAATCCTAGATCAATATTGCATTCCTGAACCAACACAGGAGCATCAGATATTGTCATCTAGATTTCAACCCTAGGCCCCATCAGTGCTTGGTGGTCTAATGCAAGACCTACAACTGATACTGCTGTGCATACTCATAGAGGACAGCCACAGATCTTTCATGTTAAGTATTCTGTGTTACCAAATTCCTGCAACCAATGTGAGGAGTCAAAGCAAAGTGACTAGTGTGTAGTGATGAGAAAATAGTTCTGAATAGTATACCAGACAAGCGATACTTTAGTGATAAAGGAACATTTAGATGAACATTTTATGTCATTTTGAAGATTCCAGAAAGGACTTCTTATTATCTATTGAGTGTAACTCAACAATCAAGCAATTTTGTAATCAAATTTTATTCATTCAAATTTCATCATCTTTCATCATTCATATTTGTACAAGAAGTAAAAACAAAGATAGATGTACATAATAAATGATTCATTAATTGTAATTCTCTGGGTTGTCAACTTTATAATGTTGCATTTTTGAGTTTTACTGGATTGCTGATTATCATAGGTTAGTTACATAGCAAGGTGGCATCTTAGGCTCTATTTTTAATCTGAATACTATCTGAAGTAGAGACCTTCACAGCCGTTGTCGTGAGAAATTCTAATCCACATATATAAATTAAAAAGTAAATGTAAAGCCTAACAAATAAATTCTATAAAAGGAAGAAGAATGGTAAAGAACAGTGCTGTCACAATGACAGTACTCGAAATCCCCTTTGTTTTATGCTTCGTCTGCAAATTGTAACGTTTCCACGTTAAATATAAGCCACTGCATAATACAAGCGTTTCCACAACACATTAAAACGGGTATTGCATTTCTAAGAAAAAACATTGAGAGGCACACTGCGTATGACCTAAATTAATTACACTACGAATGGACAGATGGATGTAGGATGGAAAGAAGGGAGGGCTGAAAATCAGGAACGCATGCAACACTAAACACGCGTCTCGCTATTAATGCCACCCCCAACAAGCGTAACGCGATATACAATTACTACTATCACGCGTGTAAGGCCACATGCACTAACTTTTTTTCAGACGGACAGTGATAAAAACACTACCCTTCCCAGAGTTAGGTTTTAAAAAACCTGGAAAACGCTTATTAGGAAAGATGACATTAGATGGATTTACGTTTGAAAACATGACAGTACCCAGACACCACATGGGGATTGAAGTGAACAGGAGGTGGTAGAAAATGCACATTTTGAACGCAGCCACCTAGCTCCCTTAGATTGAGATATTTGGATTCCTTAGGGCTTGCTGACACAGAATATGTTAAGTGTTACGCAAATAGTCCAGGAATTAATAAATTATAGGCAAAAGAAAATAATGAGGGTGTCAGACAACCTAAAAACTCGGAGTCGCTCAGTGGCAGAATTTTAAACCACCATTGTACGGAAATAGGCCACAAGTTACATTTGAATTGATTGGATGGAATGATATGTAAGGCTAAACACGATTAGTCGGACTATAAATGCTATCTTTTGTTGTCAAGGGAGACGGAAGTAAGAGTACTTTTTTTCAAACGATGGGGTAGAAATGGCCTGATTGGTTAGGTCTGTTAATATAGTTAATTGATAGCGTTAGTTCGAGACCACTAGTTCAAATAAGCTTGATAAAGCAACAGTGCGTTGAAGCCAGCTCATATTTTTGCTAAATAAAAGCCTGGAACATAAGCAGATGGGAATTTGTGCCAGTATTTGTGCCTACATTCAGTGCTAGTCAACGTATCTGTGTTTATTTCCTTGAATTTTGGGACTGTGGTCCTAGTTATTGAAGCCGCACCTGGTCTGAGCGTTTGCTGAATCCAGAGGCTACAACATACTCTTTGGTCCCTGTAGTAACCAGTGAGGTGTCTTCAGAACCAGTGAAGAAGTCTAGCAGAGGAGTCTTTGCCTGCCGCCATCACGAAAGTTAAGCCCACTGTGGCCAAAAGAGCTCAACACTATGTACCCCTCGTAAATGACACTAACTTAATTAAAGAGGGGCAATTAATTGTTTTAATGTTCGGAACTGAGACCATCTCCAATACTAGTTCCAAACATACACAAGCACATGCAGTCATGATGTCTAATAAGAATCTATCTTGAAGAACAAAACCAGTATTACCTCATATTACCACATCACAACTCACACACATAGATTACTAATATTGTAGGTCAATGCAAAGACCACATTTATATCTGTGTACATAATATTTGTAATTACATGTTATAATATTGCCTGGTTCACTGTGTAGTTGAATCAGGATCACTATTGTAGAAAAAATCAATACATCTGTATATATCTGAAATTTATCATTGAATCTTTTAAGATAGTCTTCTAGAGTATTGACTGTTTGTGAGTGTCACAGTATTGTCAAGTATGGTGGAATAATTAAATTGTTTATCTGTTTGTTGTTGTGGTGACTTACACTTCATCATTTGCATAACCCTAGACATATAACGTTGCCAACACAATATTCCAGAATAATTCTGACTGAGATATAAATATGTGGCAGTAAGTAAGGTTATCTGTAAAACACTACACATATTAGATACAGATACCTTCACAGCTGATCTCAGTCAGTACACTAAGTCCCTATAAATATTTATATCATCCCACTTTACCACATATATTGGGGGCCAAGCCGGGATATTGAATCCTTTACTAGTATAAATATTGGGGGTAATTCACTTCAGGGAATATAAAAAGTTAAAAGGTATCCTTGGGTGGAATTAAATAAGGTTGAGCTCTTGGTGCCTGTTTTGTCCATTGGATATATAATTACAGATTATATTGTTTAGTTAGATATTTTATTTAATTACCTGATATAAAATGGCGGACCTGGCCAAATTTCGATCTGCGGCTGTACAGACTGCAAAAGAGTTGGGATTAGAGGGGCAAGTTATGATTACCTATGTCACTACTGAATGTGACAAATTTATTGAACGGGAAGAAAGAAGATTAGAAAAAGAGGCCGAAAGAAGGTTAGAGGCTGAAAAGGAAATTAAGAGGTTGCAGATTGAGGCTGAGGCTAAGAGGTTGCAGATTGAGGCTGACAAAGAGGCTAAAGCATTGGAAGCCGAGGAAAGAAGACAGGCTGCAGAAAGGGAAGACAAGAGATTAGCTGCAGAGAGGGAAGCCGAGGAAAGAAGATTAGCTGCAGAGAGGGAAGCAGAAAAAGAGGAGAAGAGATTACAAAGGGAACATGAGTTACGACTAAGGGAGTTTGAGTTTCAAGGCCATGCTCCTGAAAATGGTGTCAGTCCCTTTGCCTCTGATGCTACGGTTACTCAGGGAGCCTCAACCTCAGCTATGAATTTTCATTTAGATCATTTTGTTGAGAAAGACGATGATATTGAGAGCTATATAAATAGATACGAATTATTAGCTACCACATATGGGTTAGAGAGAGAAAGGTGGAGCTTAAAGTTATCTCAAGGACTTCGGGGGGCAGCTTATGAAGTTTTTGCCAAAATGCACAGAGATGATCAGGAAAATTATGACATGCTAAAGCAGGCTCTTTTGTTAAGATATGAAAAGAATGCAGAATTTTACAGAAAAAAAATTTAGGAATGCTAAACTACTGTCAGGTGAAACCTATCACCAGTTCTCTGCACGGATAGAGACATACTTGGAGAAATGGACTTCTCTGGGGAAAACCCAAGATCTTAAGGAAATGGTCCTTATAGAACAATTAAGAGAGTCCATGGCTCCAGACCTGAGAAAGTTTCTCATGGAACAAGGTGCAGAGAGACTGGGTGAGTTGCTAAATGTTGCAGAAAGGTATCAAGCGGCCCAAGCAGAAGTATCAGGTAATAAAAAGAAACAGGTGGATAATTTTAGGGCACCACAGAACTTTAATAAATTTGATCATAGGGATCAAAACAAAGGTAAGCACCAATTTGATAGGCCACGGTATGAAAATAAAAATAAAAACCCACAATTCGATGAAAGGAAATATGATGAAAGAAAATCCTTCAACCAAGGGAAAAGGTGGTGTAAGAATTGTAAGATGAACAATCATGACACTGACCATTGTAGAAGGAAACCTCCTCATTGTGCTGCTATGACATCGGGGAAAAAGGAAAAAATTGTCAAACCTGCAGAACTACAGGAACCATACCACCCCCCAGTGTGTGAAGATGTCATCTGTAATGGTGTCACTATAAGATGTTTATATGATACCGGTTTAGATTACGATTCCGTTGTGAGTTCTCACCTGGTGCAGGCGGATCAATACACCACAGAAACAGTGGAGATTCAAACTGCAACCAAGGATGTAGCTACCATGACACTTCCCGTCGCCCGGATAAAGGTGAAAACGCGATATGTGGAAGGAATCATAAAAGCAGCAGTGATAAATGAGCCAATCTACCCTCTGATATTGGGGTGTAGATATGTCTTCTTGGGGAATCCCAAGAGACCTGTGATATTGGCAACAGTGCAGACCAGATCACAGTCTAAAAAGGAGGAGGATAATCCAATAAATACTCATCCAGATGAGATGAGAAAGGCACAGGCGGAGGACAAAACACTCAAGCCGTGTTTCAAGAAGTTGCCCAAATCACATACACCTCCAGGCAAGGGAGAATTCTATATGAAAAACAAACTGATTTATAGGAAGGCTGGATCTGAATCCAATGGTCACGGACAGCTGGTTCTTCCCACTTCATATAGGACTAAAGTGTTGGAACTAGGGCACGCGATTCCCTTCAGTGGTCATATGGGGATCAGCGCAACAGGACAGCGAATAGCTTGTCACTATTTCTGGCCAGGAATAACTGAAGATATCAAACGATATGTAAAATCCTGTCCAGAGTGCCAACGAGTAGCACCTAAACATTGGACTGCACCAGCAACTCTGGGAGAAATGCCCATAGTGGGAACACCCTTTGAGAGAGTTGCCGTGGATCTTGTGGGACCTCTCACTCGAACTAAGAGAAGGAACAGCTACATTCTGACTCTGGTGGACACTTGTTCTATGTGGGGAGAGGCGGTAGCCCTGTCATCGATTGATTCTAAACATGTGGCAGAGGCATTACTCACAATTTTCACAAGGTTAGGCTTTCCCAATCAAATCTTGACTGATAATGGCTCTCAGTTCAAGGGGAAACTAACTGAAGAAGTTTTCAGGATCTTCCAGGCCAAACACTACCATTGTAGTGTGTATCATTCCCAAGGGAACGGCCAAGTGGAAAGATTTAACGGCACGTTGATGTCGATCCTGAGAAAGTTGGCACACGAAAAACCAGATACATGGGATCAGTACCTTCACGCCGCCCTCTTTGCTTATCGTGAGGTACCCCATAGTTCAACCGGTATGGCCCCGGCAACATTATTGTTTGGAAGGCCAATAAAAGGTCCACTTGAAGCACTGTTAAGAACGTGGACGGATGAAAAAGCAGAGGAAAATATTACATCCTCATACCAATATGTAAATGAGCTGACCACTCGTTTAAAAACTGGCTGGAAACTTGCCAATGAAAATTTGAAACAAGCCAGGAAGAAACATGCTGCTTATTATAACAGGAAGGCAAAAGACAGAGATTTGGCTGTGGGAGAGAAGGTACTGCTTCTTTTGCCCGGAAATCAGAATAAGTTACAAATTGGATGGCAAGGTCCATATACAGTTCTAGAGAAGGTGTCTAGAACCAATTATAAGATAGATAAGAAGGGGAAAGAAAAAATCTATCATGTGAATCTCCTGAAGAAATATTTGGAAAGAGAACATCAGGAAGAGACACACTTGTTAACCTTGTCCATTGCAATGGAGATGAAGAAGGAACCACTTTCATCATTTGAATATCCATTACACCCCTGTGAGACAGCGGCACAGGTGAAAATCAGTACACATTTAACGAAAAATCAGAAGGAGAGAGTGCAACAGGTTCTAGATAATCATACAGAGGTGTTAACAGATCGACCGGGGCATACAAACTTATTGGAATATGATATGAAACTGATAGACCCCACACCTGTCTGTATGAAGCCTTATTCGATTCCTTTTGCTAAGGAGAAAGCTTTGAAGGAAGAGATAGACTATTTGTTGAAGGAAGGAATTATTTCACACAGTGAATCCTCGTATAGTTCCAGTGTTGTACTTTTAAGGAAACCCTCTGGAGAACATAGACTCTGTATAGATTACAGGAGACTGAATGCTATTACAGAAGGACAGGTGGATCCATTGCCGGATACAAATCAGTTGTTTGCCAGGCTAAATAAAGCTAAGTATTTCTCAAAAGTGGATTTGAGTAAAGGATACTATCAAATTCCAGTAAAGCCTGAGGTTAGACCATATCTAGCTTTTAGTACCTCAGAAGGACACTATGAGTTTAACAGATTGCCATTTGGATTGAAGAATGCACCTAGTGTCTTCTCTAGAATGATGAGAAAATTATTGGACCCTCTGAATAACCCATGCATTACAAATTTCATGGATGATATCCTTATAGCAACAGAAACCTTTGAGGAACACATTGACTCTCTGAACATGCTGTTTAATCGACTTAGGGAAGCGAATTTAACAGCCCGACCAACCAAATGTTGCGTTGGATGTAAAGAATTGGAATTCCTGGGACACACAGTTTATCAGGGAAATATGACCCCTGACCCAAAGAATTTGGAGAAACTAAAGAAAGCCCCGAGACCACAAACCAAGAAAGACGTGAGATCCTTTGTCTCATTATGTGGTTTCTACCAAAAGTATATCAAAAACTTTAATTCCATATGTGCACCGTTAACTGATTTGACACGTAAAGGAAACCCAGATCGAATTACATGGACACCACAATGTGAAATGGCTTACCAAGAATTGAAGGAAAAGCTCACAAGTAAACCTATTTTGAAACTACCTGACTTAAGTCAGGAATTTGTAGTAAGAACGGATGCCAGTAATATTGGGTTAGGTGCAACTCTGCTACAGAAATCAGATGCATTGGATGGGGAATTAAGCCCAGTGGCATATGCTAGCAGAAAGTTGAATAAAGCTGAAACCAACTACTCAACTAGCGAAAAAGAATGTCTTGCAGTAATATGGGCGATAAAGAAATTCAATATTTATCTGTATGGGAAGGCATTTAAGTTGCAAACGGATCACAAACCCTTGTCGTTTCTAGCACAAGCTAGGCATGAGAACACTAGATTACTCCGTTGGTCATTATTGCTACAGCCATTTGAGTTTAGCATAGAGTATATAAGTGGAAAAACAAATCTGGGAGCGGATTTTTTAAGCCGCCATCCGTGTGATGAGAATCACCGTAAGCCCCAGAAAGAATAAATTTCTCTATGTGTATATAGAATTATAGACTGACATATAACGTCTGTTTTAAGAGGGGAGGATTTGTCGTGAGAAATTCTAATCCACATATATAAATTAAAAAGTAAATGTAAAGCCTAACAAATAAATTCTATAAAAGGAAGAAGAATGGTAAAGAACAGTGCTGTCACAATGACAGTACTCGAAATCCCCTTTGTTTTATGCTTCGTCTGCAAATTGTAACGTTTCCACGTTAAATATAAGCCACTGCATAATACAAGCGTTTCCACAAAACATTAAAAACGGGTATTGCATTTCTAAGAAAAAACATTGAGAGGCACACTGCGTATGACCTAAATTAATTACACTACGAATGGACAGATGGATGTAGGATGGAAAGAAGGGAGGGCTGAAAATCAGGAACGCATGCAACACTAAACACGCGTCTCGCTATTAATGCCACCCCCAACAAGCGTAACGCGATATACAATTACTACTATCACGCGTGTAAGGCCACATGCACTAACTTTTTTTCAGACGGACAGTGATAAAAACACTACCCTTCCCAGAGTTAGGTTTTAAAAAACCTGGAAAACGCTTATTAGGAAAGATGACATTAGATGGATTTACGTTTGAAAACATGACAGTACCCAGACACCACATGGGGATTGAAGTGAACAGGAGGTGGTAGAAAATGCACATTTTGAACGCAGCCACCTAGCTCCCTTAGATTGAGATATTTGGATTCCTTAGGGCTTGCTGACACAGAATATGTTAAGTGTTACGCAAATAGTCCAGGAATTAATAAATTATAGGCAAAAGAAAATAATGAGGGTGTCAGACAACCTAAAAACTCGGAGTCGCTCAGTGGCAGAATTTTAAACCACCATTGTACGGAAATAGGCCACAAGTTACATTTGAATTGATTGGATGGAATGATATGTAAGGCTAAACACGATTAGTCGGACTATAAATGCTATCTTTTGTTGTCAAGGGAGACGGAAGTAAGAGTACTTTTTTTCAAACGATGGGGTAGAAATGGCCTGATTGGTTAGGTCTGTTAATATAGTTAATTGATAGCGTTAGTTCGAGACCACTAGTTCAAATAAGCTTGATAAAGCAACAGTGCGTTGAAGCCAGCTCATATTTTTGCTAAATAAAAGCCTGGAACATAAGCAGATGGGAATTTGTGCCAGTATTTGTGCCTACATTCAGTGCTAGTCAACGTATCTGTGTTTATTTCCTTGAATTTTGGGACTGTGGTCCTAGTTATTGAAGCCGCACCTGGTCTGAGCGTTTGCTGAATCCAGAGGCTACAACATACTCTTTGGTCCCTGTAGTAACCAGTGAGGTGTCTTCAGAACCAGTGAAGAAGTCTAGCAGAGGAGTCTTTGCCTGCCGCCATCACGAAAGTTAAGCCCACTGTGGCCAAAAGAGCTCAACACTATGTACCCCTCGTAAATGACACTAACTTAATTAAAGAGGGGCAATTAATTGTTTTAATGTTCGGAACTGAGACCATCTCCAATACTAGTTCCAAACATACACAAGCACATGCAGTCATGATGTCTAATAAGAATCTATCTTGAAGAACAAAAACCAGTATTACCTCATATTACCACATCACAACTCACACACATAGATTACTAATATTGTAGGTCAATGCAAAGACCACATTTATATCTGTGTACATAATATTTGTAATTACATGTTATAATATTGCCTGGTTCACTGTGTAGTTGAATCAGGATCACTATTGTAGAAAAAATCAATACATCTGTATATATCTGAAATTTATCATTGAATCTTTTAAGATAGTCTTCTAGAGTATTGACTGTTTGTGAGTGTCACAGTATTGTCAAGTATGGTGGAATAATTAAATTGTTTATCTGTTTGTTGTTGTGGTGACTTACACTTCATCATTTGCATAACCCTAGACATATAACGTTGCCAACACAATATTCCAGAATAATTCTGACTGAGATATAAATATGTGGCAGTAAGTAAGGTTATCTGTAAAACACTACACATATTAGATACAGATACCTTCACAGCTGATCTCAGTCAGTACACTAAGTCCCTATAAATATTTATATCATCCCACTTTACCACAGCCGTGTCTATCCTGTGATTCCCAGTGCTTGTCTCTAACACTGGGACTACATTTTTGTCAGACATAATTCTTCTTCTGATCTATCAGAATCCACCACTACTGACAACTTACTTACTTACTTAGTCGTTCCCCTTCTACCGTGAGGTGTAGAGGTTTGGAAGAGAGAGCGCCAGACTTTCCTATCGACTGTCTTCCTCCTGGCCTGGTTCCATTCTAGTCCTCGGTCCTTCAAAGACTGTTACTGACAACTATATTCTTAAAAACCTTTTGCTGCAATGGGAGCCGCGGTAGCACAGTGGTTAGTGCACTGGCTTCCTAGCTCGGTGGTCCATGGTTCGATCCCCAGTTGAGGTGGGATTTTTTAGACTGCAAACGGCTCCGGTGTCGACCCAGCCTCATGATTTGGGTACCAGAGCAACTTCTGGGAGGGTTAAGGCGGCCGGTGTGATACTGACCACATCACCCCTAGTGTGCAGAGGGTCAAGAAAATATGGGCCTAACACCATATTCCCAATATGCTCCAATGGGCGTGTAACGGGATCATTTACCTTTTTTTTTTTCGCTACAATCACCTTAGGGGCGCATTCCCATAGTCAGTTATGACTGAAGGTGGTATTATTATTTAGTCATCACTGAATGTTCAAATATGACAACAAAATCCTTTTCATTCATATCTTCTCCCTATGAAGCATGGATCCACCACTGCCTCGCTGGAAGCCCTGGCACTAAAGAATCTATGTGCTCTTGCGGCAATGGTCTGTGTATCACTTTGTTTTACATGATGAGGTTGCCAGCCGCCCCCCCCCCCTTGTGTGTGTGTAATTTAAAAATGCTGTGCTATTGCACCCCCATAAACAACCTCATATTAGTCACCTCGAACGACATGCCTGGGGGGGGGGGGGGGGGAGGGGGGGGAACGACAATCGTTCTACTTTGTCTCCTCAGAAACCCGCCGTGAGCTACATAAATATCACCTTATTAATTTTTCTTAAAAGGCGCTACGGGCTTACAAACTGTTATAACAGAAATGCTTTCATTCAGACAGCTCAAAAATGATTTAAGCAGAAATTATTAAAATATAAATGAACGACCCTGTGTAGTTCCCAGGGGAGGGGGGGTCTCGGGGAGGAGGGGAGACAAAATAGGAACAGGACTACTGCTCGCCCCGGCATGACGTAAGTGGCAACTAATATGGGGGTGTGCAAGAGGCTGCCAAACTCATTATGTAAAAAAAAAATTGCTACAGAAACCACTACCTGATATAACCAACATTTCTTCTTCTGCGTTCGTCCTGATAAGGACGTTTGTTTGTTACGTTGTGTCGCCGTTTACGGCAAAGCTGCGATATATGCGCCTTTCGGCCCGACCACATCCGGGTTCAGCATGGCATTTTCGGGACCGGGTTAGCCTTCCCTCTTCAATCCCTACTCTCTCAGCCAGACTGCAGTGATGCAGCCTGTTTCCAGGACTACCACTTGGAGGTGGAGTAGGGTCTTGGGTCAGCTCTGGTTCGCTGACCCTGACGCAAGCAGTCAAGCTATGGGTCGCTGACTGCATTTATCACTGTTGCTGCGGCCTTCGGTCCCTAACCAACATTTCCATGTATATATGGTAAATGGTTGAAAGGGGCGTGCTACATAAAGGGAAGTAGCAAAAAGTTAAGGAATAAAAAAATACAGAAACCCCAGCTACATGTACATTGTCCTCCAAGAGGACCAGCTACAACAGTGGCTCCCTGATGGGGGATAAGGAAAATTAACGTGAATGAAAGAACGAATAAAATACACTACACGGCTGTAACGTTTATAAACACTCGTCTACGTAGAGAATTAGGCCCCATTGTTACATATTTTTATCGCTGAAATCACAATACCACAATGTATCACAATTCGTATTCTACTACTACTTAGTCTACTTAGTCATTCCCCTTCTACCGTGAGGTGTAGAGGTTTGGAAGAGAGAGCGCCAAAATCAGAAAGAAAAAAAAAGATATACAATGGGGGAAAAAAGGGTTCACAACCTATATTTCCAGTTTTCGGATCGTTAACAGCAGAATTAGACCCCTTTGTTTTATGTTTTTATCACTGAAATGACAATACCACAATGTATCACATTTTGTATCCAGTAAAAGAAAAATTATGAATTGTTTAAAAAATAAGAAAAAGCAAATATATCATTCCATGAAAAAAAAAAAAAAAAGCGGGTTCACAACCTGTATTTCCAGTTTTCGGATCGTTAGCAACGGACTTTGTCGCAGACAACACAATTTAATGCGTCTGTCTCTACTCCAGCTACATCTAGCAGACGATTGTTCTCTGCATGACCTTAGCTTAAATTAGCAAGAACGCAATATTGACAGAAAGTGTTGGCGAGAAACCTGTTTACATCTACACAAATAACAGTATCGATCCTCAAACGTTTAATACTCCGAGGCCTGCGCGTGACACCCATTTAAAATACCGAGTACGTGAGACCACTTGGTAAATTTAGCTAGCTTCATCAATTGATGTTCGCAGAAAGTACACGCAATTTATATTATTTATACAGATACGGCGATCTACAACACAATTACCATAACCTACACCAGGGTTTCTCAACCAGGGTTCCGCGGGGCATCGGCAAGGGTTCCTCGAGACTCGCTGAACTAATAAATAATAATTTGAAATAATGCGAGAATCTTTGTTCGGGGATTGTCAAAACTAGAGTAACCGCCGTCCGCTATAATGGCGAACTGCGGACAGGAAGGTGAGTCCTGTACATTTTAAAGACGATATTGACATAGCAGTCACCAAAATTATTCCAAAAGCGGCTACCATTTTGGCAGGTCAAGTCAGAACAATCACGTTTGCCTACTGGCTGCTGGCCAGGTATCATTTCTTTTCTACTTAGTGTGTGTATATGCGAGTGTTGTTGTTTGGTTTTTTTTTTTTTTTTAATTTAAGTGAAAGCTATTTAAAGCGTAACGATTAAGTTTGGTGCAGATGGCTGATTCAACGAATGAACGAGCGAAAATATTTATGTGTACAGATTTTGCTAAGACGTGTAGATTTCGAGACACACGTCAGATAAAAGAAATCCCGATTTTGCTATAATTAGAAGTCACCGAGGGCGTTGCTATAATAAGAAGTCACTGCGGAAGTTGCTATATTAAGAAGTCACTGAGGCAGTTACCATATTAAGAAATCACTGAGGGCGTTGTTATAATAAGAAGTCACTGAGGGCGTTGCTATATTAAGAAGTCACTGAGGGCGTTACCATATTAAGAAGTCACCGAGGGCGTTGCTATAATAAGAAGTCACTGAGGGCGTTGCTATATTAAGAAGTCACTGCAGGAGTTACTATATTAAGAAGTCACTGAGGGCGTTACTATATTAAGAAGTCATTGAGGGCGTTACAACATTAAGACGTCCCTGAGGGAGTTGCTATAATAAGAAGTCACTGAGGGCGTTGCTATATTAAAAAGTCATTGAGGGTGTTACTATACTAAGAAGTAACTTAGGGCGTTGCTATAGTAAGAAGTCACTGAGGGCTTTGATATATTAAGAAGTCACTGAGGGCGTTACTATATTAAGAAGTCACTGAGGGCGTTACTATATTAAGAAGTCACTGAGGGCGTTGCTATAGTAAGAAGTCACTGAGGGCTTTGATATATTAAGAAGTCACTGAGGGCGTTACTATATTAAGAAGTCACTGAGTGCGTTGCTATATTAAGAAGTCATTGAGGGCGTTACTATATTAAGAAGTCACTGAGGATGTTACTGTATTAAGAAGTCACTTAGGGCGTTGCTATATTAAGAAGTCACTGAGGTTCCGGGTTCGAAACCTGGTGGCGTCACAACTCAGTCGACCCAGCTGTAAATGGGTACCTGACTCTGCTTCTGTGTTAGGGAAGGCAAAGGCTGTGGGGAAAAAAAGGAACTAGCCCCCAACCCTATAAAACCTGGTACTAGTATAGTGAAGTCTCTAGCATGTCTCACCCATTCGGCAGTATCTGCTATGGGACTACATTTATCCTGACCGAACACCCAACCATTTCTTCTCATCTTTTTCTCAGAAAGCAAACAGCGGCCATCACGCCTTGTGGCGTCTTGCAAGCAGCAACAAACTGTCCCCACCTTGCTTGGTCTTCATCCATCCTTCGAGAGGTGCCCCAGCTCTGGTTCCTTCTTTTGCCCCCCCCCCCCCCCCAGTTCTCCGCCAGGTAACTTTTGGTCGTCCCGGCTTATGTTTTCCTTCTGGAGTCCGTAGTATGGCAGTTCTGATGATGGTTTCAGGATTTCTTTCTTAGGATGTGGCCAACCCAATTCCAGCGTCTACCCGCTATGATGGTGTGCATGTCTTCTTGGTGGCTCCGAGATAGCAGTTTGGTTGGTAACGGTGTTCGGCCAGAACAGTCGGAGAATTTTCCTTCAAGGCAGGCTGTGCGGAAAGAGGACAGTTTGGACAATTTCATTTCTGTAACTCCCCAGCATTCTGCGCCGAGTCTAACTGGTCTACGATGCTGAATGTTCGTAACAAGTTGTTTTTGTTAAACATGCCGTGTACTGGAATTTTACTTGCTATTTCTGAGGACCGTGTTTCTCATGCTTGCAGTAATCGCGTACCCTTTATGAGAGTGTAACCCAAACGGGCGAAGATAACTTTGGGGTAGTTTTAAATAAATTAATTAATACTATTTAGCTCCCCAAGGAGCATAGGCCTTCAACAAACACATGCCAAGTCTTCCTGTCACGTAACAACAGCGCAAGTTCTTTCCACGTCTTCCTCATTATTTTCACTTCTGTCTCTAGTTCTCTTCTCCATGTGTTTTTTTTCTACCTCTGCCTCTCTTTCCCTGGGGATTCCAGGACAAGGACTGCCTTGTAATGCTATCAACAGGTTTCCTCAATGTGTGTCATATCCATCGCCAGCGTCTTCTTCTCATCTCTTGCTTCGCTGGTTCTTGTCATCAGTTGTACTATTTTATCTACATTAGGGCATATACAATATATCTCTCTCTCATTCATTCATTCTCTCTCTCTCTCTATACATTTATATATATATACTCAACGACATTCTGAGAGGCCAGCAGATATATACGATGGATTTTAAAAGCATTCTAGCTACAGAGTGTGGGGACGCCTGAGAGGAGGGTGGTTAGACACTGTTGAAGAAGTCCTGGAACCATGTGATATGACCCTGCCAAAGCAACATACCTCACTCAAGAACATAAATCGTTTCTCCCCACAATGCCTAACGGTTTTAGTTGGAAAGAGAAAACATGAAAAATTCCAGTTTGTGGAAGAGGGCGATTTTTTTTTTTAATGTAAGAACATGAATGAGATTTGTTGCTCTGACTCAGTGGTTCTTAACTTGTAGGATGCGTCTCCCCAGAAGAGGTGTGAGATGAAGAGGGGAAACAGGAGAAGTGTGAGATGAGGAGGGGAAACAGGAGAAGTGTGAGGTGAGGAGGGGAAACAGGAGAAGTGTGAGGTGAGAAGAGGAAACAGGAGGTGTGAGGTGGAGAGGGGAAACAGGAGAGGTTTGAGGTGCAGAGAGGAAACAGGAGAGGTGTGAAGTGCAGAGAGGAAACAGGAGGGGGTGAGGTACACGGAGGAGAGGTGTGAGGTGCAGAAGGGAAACGGGAGAGGTGTGAGGTGTGAGCTGCAGAGAGGATACAGAAATGTTCGGTGCAGAGGTGACGCAGGATAGATTGGAGCTGCAGAGGGAACACAGGAAGGCTGAGGTGCCTCACATACAATTTATGCCAACTGCTTTCTCAGTGAATAAAATTATAAGGCAGCGGGAGGCAACGCAGGATCTGTAGAGATCTACTTTGGAAACACTGAGGTCTCTCAAGATTTACCTTGATAAAATCTTTTTTTTTTTCAGATCATTTGGAATTTAGAATAAGTGCAGCCTATAATATGTAACAATGTCAAGTCAGTACTATTTTATAGCTCTGAAACATGGAGAACAAAGAAAAAAAAAAACCCAGATAGCTACAGACTTTCATAAATGGGTGCTTGCGTAGAATAATAGAAGGATTAAAACGGCATGACAAGGTTACCAATGTGGAACTGATGACAAGAACCAGACAAGTGCCCGTGAAACAAGAGATGAGAAGAAGACAATGGTGATGGATAGGAAACACATTGAGGACATCTGTTGATAGCATTACATGGCAGTCCTTGTTCTGGAACCCCCAGGGCAAGAGAGACACAGGTAGACCAAGAAGCACATGGAGAAGAGAGCTGGAAACAGAGGTGAAAATAATGAGCAGAGCGTGGAAAGAACTTGAGATGATGGCACGTGACATGAGGACTTGGCATGTGTTTGTTGAAGGTCTTTGCTCCTTTGGGAGTGGAGGGTTATGAATGAATGAATGACATGTAACGTTAATGTGTGCCGAAGGTTCTACTTCCTGTAATTCCATCGACAGTGTCGTGAAAAATTAATTCCATCGACAGGGCCGTGAAAAATTAAATCTAAATTATATGTTACTGAACTTTAACGTGACTACAAAGCAAAGATTAGTTCCTATTTTATGCAGTTCACGAATGCAGTGACTTATATAAAGCTAGCACGTGGGGTTTCACTGGGAATGAGAAAAAAAGTGCCTTTAATCATGTGATAACTGCACGTTTAGAAATTTGTCCTGGCTTAAAAATCTTATATTTTTCTCTCTGCATCACTTAAAGATCTACCCCCCTGATGTACCGGTAGATTACAATCGACTCGACCGGCTGCCCACCCCAGATCTAAATGTTAGAATCTGAAAGCAGCAACAGCCGTCTTATTAAGGTTATTTACTGATATATCTTTCTTTGTGTGTGTGAGGAACTGGCTAGAGACAAGATCACTGTACCTTTAGGAATTGGTGTGGATCTACTGTCCTGGTCATGCAGGGGTGCACGGCATTGGGAGAGCTCACAGACTAGCTTCGAGAGCGCCCAAAGTGGGTGCACTGGATATGGATAAGGGAGAAATACTTAAAACAATTAGTGATCGTCTGTTAGAGAATTACACTGCAATCGATGAATCAACAAGGTTAAAACTGCTGGGATTTGGCATCAAACGAAAGAGTAGCAGGGATGGACGTATGAGATGATGCATTCGTCGTTTATACAACCAGCGCGCTAGATACAGTTAGCATGCATACCCTTCGACATTTCTTGAGCACCTACGGGTTTGCCTGGAGTGTGGTGATGTAGATTCTGATCGACAATAACAAATCCACTGTAGTAACTGATTCTTTCACACCATGAAGTCAACCCCAACAGTAACTTCTGAATTAATTCTTCACTGGTTCGCTAATTAATGTGAGGAAGGGCGGGAGATGTAACCATTAAGTTTGTTTTCCTTTGTACCCTCAGTACAAAGGAAAAAAATCCATGATCTAACTCCACACATTAGATATTAAATTCTCCATCCCTTCGCACTCTCTACACATTTTCTATCCCCTCGCTTTTTCTATGTATCGCTTAGGGCGAAAAAGAGATTGAGAATCCCTGTTCTAATTGCACAAATTCGATTATCTTCCCATGCATTCTCTGCAGATTCTCTACTCCTTGCCTTCTCTATGAATTACTTAGGGCACAAAGATTGAGAATCCCTGTGCAAACTATAAAAAAATCTATTAAATTCTCCTCCCTCGCATGATCTACATATTCTCTATCCACTCGCTTTGTCCACGTATTATGTAGGGCCCAAAGGTTCTCTACAGATTCTCTATCCCCTCGCTTTCTCTATGTATTACGTAAAAAAGGGGGCGGGGAGGGGGGGGAGAGATAATGGTTGAGAATCCTTGTTCTAACAGCACAAATTTCGTACATGCAGATACACTCTGCTAACACTGGGGAGAGAGGATGGGATAGGAGCGCCAGGAGAAACAGGTTGTGACTTAGAAGGTGGAAGTAAGCACAAAA
Source organism: Oreohelix idahoensis (assembly GCA_024509875.1). NCBI lineage: Eukaryota > Metazoa > Mollusca > Gastropoda > Stylommatophora > Oreohelicidae > Oreohelix > Oreohelix idahoensis. Next base: position 60,579 of record JAMPIV010022765.1, on the reverse strand, counting down.
CAAAACCACCTGTCTTGCAATATTAACTTAAGTGACTAACTCATAACGAGTTATTATATCCAAGCAAGCGTAGTGTTCACAGTTGGCAAGCTTCCGTTTTATTAACAGCTATCTGCTCGAATAAAAATTACTTCCTCAAGAGTTAACACTAATGCAACAACAACAACATATACACGTAAATATTACACAACAAAACTATTACACGGAAATGTAATCAATAAACCCATGTTCTATGGCTTCAATGATTGGTCTCTTTAATTACACAGACCACTGTCAAGATTATCTTCCTTGCATTATTTTCTGTATCTGCCAATGTTTGTTCAACCTTTCTCTCTCCCCCCCCCCCCCTTTCTCCTCTCCTCTCCCCCCCCCCCCTCCCCACTCTCTCACATACACTCACTCAACAACTTTATTTCTTCAATGGAGTTACAAACCCGTTTGCCATATTATAATTTTAACAGATGCTTCAGGTACGCCATTCAAATGACTGCAACAGATGTTGAAAATACATATCATGGATTGCAACAGTTACGTATGAAATGCTAAAAACTCTTATTAGTGCATATAAACAAAACTAACTTTATATTTTACAAAGTCTGAAATAATCGCACATGCTGATAATTAATATCTGATATGTAGCACCCCTTAACTTTTTAGTATACCAAACCAGCAGGTTCTTAAATGACTGAAAATACATGGATATCTTCTTCTTCTTCCTCGTTCGTCCTGAAAAGGACGTTGGTTGCGTTGTGTCCGTTTACAGCAAAGCTGCGATAATTGCGCCTTTCGGGGGACACATCCGACTTCAGCACGGCATTTTTTGGGACCGGGTTTGCCTTTTCTCTTCGATCCCTACTCTTTCGGCCAGACTGCAGTGATGCAGCCTGTTTCCAGGACCACCACTTGGAGGGAGTAGGGTCTTGGTCAGCTCTGGTTCGCTGACCCTGACGCAAGCAGTCAAGCTATGGGTCGCTGACTGCATTTTTTACTGTTGCTGCTTCTTCGGTCCACGAGAAAACTAGGTATCACGTATACAGGGTGTCCATAAAAGATTGTACCCTTTTCAAAAAATTTATTCTCGGCCCCATGACGTGGTACGAGGATGCTTTCTATCACAAAAGTAAGATAATCTCTGCAAGTTTTTAAGCATACCTTACTGTCGTAAATTTATTTTGAGAGAAAAGAGTCTTAGAAATAGTGGTCCGGTTTAGAGTGGAAAATGATGATGGAAAGCTCAGTGATAGAAAATGTAGATATTAAATAGTTGCTTCACAGCGTGCTGGAGGAGAGTAAAAACAGACTTATTTACGACAAATCGCTTCTCTCAATCTTCTCTTCCGCTCTCCTGGTCAAACAATTATTTGCCAGTTTTCCAGACTCGCATCTGCGCGCACACCGATTTGGTGTTTTTCACACACACAGACGATGTAGAGACAAACTATATTAAACGAATAGGGGAAATGTTGGGCTGTGGGTATGTCCAACACCGTACTAAATGAGTTTATGTGATTTTATTCACTTTAAACATCAATCACTAACAAATATCAGGTATTACATAAATTATCATAAGTACACAAATGCAATAACAAATTTGGGAGGGGTGAAGAAGACTGGTATCGACTAAGCCCTTCCCGCTTATTAGACAAAGATAAACCCAGTCCAGAGATAGATAATATCAGGAACATAGGTACGTTAACCTAACAGTGAAGTTAATTACTCTGAAAGAGGGGTTATATATTACTAGGCAAGAAAGTTAACAACAGGGTTACAAAAGAAACGATTAAATTTCCTGTCATTCATGCACACGCGTGAGGATCCACACTCATATACTCACACACTTACCGAATGCAGCCTCAGACGATCCATAAAAGTATATAAAAACAGCAAGAAATCTTTTGACATATGAACTGTCTAGTCCTTCGATGTCCCGCCCCAGATGTTTGCGAGGGTTTGTTGGTAACAAATATTCTCACTTATCGCAAGACTTGAAGACTAAGAGTTCTCGTGTTTTTATTATATATATATAAAAGGAGTCTATGGGATGGCACTAACACAGTTCGGCACAGGGGTGAAAATGAAGTGGTCTCTTTTAATCCTCCGCTATGGTAAAATTCCTTCAATGCGTGATGATAGTTTTATTAAATCCAATTGAGGAAAAAAACTAGGCTCAGTCACAGTCAAGAAAATATGTACTCTCTCACAGTAAACAGTAAATATGATATCGCTACTGGCGATGATTACCTTCCAGTTTATCTTACAGGTTTGTAAGGGTAATTTGATGATTGTTCTTTAAAATGTTCTTGGGTGGGCTTTATTTCATTTAATTCTGACAGCTAGGTCGCAAAAGGACCGCCACAAGATTATATTTAAAAGAAATGTTTCTTCAATATGACTGGAAGTTTATAGGATGATTTCTTTATTTCTTTCTCTATTTAGCTGGGACCGCAGGTTACGATCACTCTGTGTGAAAGAAAAAAGACATGTAACATACCGAAAAATCAAGCGCGATAAATTTCCCGTTAAGCCTATAATACACTCGAGTATTTAATTATGTATTTAATAAACTCTGCGCGAATTCTAGTGGTTAAAACACACATCTATAAAACTAGGACTTAACTGAATTTATTAATTATAAATTCCTTCGCGACTTTAAAAGTTAATTTAAGCATCTATTATCTTTTGAAATAATATAATAGATAGATCATTATATTTACAACTGGAACTATTGAGATGGTTTAATTTAATAGATTTAAATTAACACAAAATCCATTGAAATAGAATGACTGATCACTTTACACAATATATATTACCGCTTTGCACAGAATAGAAATCACTGCAAATATATATATATATAAAATCCAGGGGAAAATCTATAACAAGATTTCAATAAAGCTAGTGCTTCTGTAAAGGTCTGGCCAGCGAGTGATAACGTGTCTAGTCTTCATGGTCTATTTAGCTAAAATGGAATGTAAGTTGAGTGGGACATGATAAACTTGACAGCTTATTTGATCTCATGAACTTTTGGGGATCTGACCGCCAAATCAAGAGAAGAAGCCGACCCCTGGTCTTCGTATCTCCG
>JAMPIV010022765.1:0-52500 GCA_024509875.1 Oreohelix idahoensis | reverse complement strand
AGAATGTGATAGTGCTGAAGTGGCCCAGCAACAGTCCCGATCTAAACCCAATTGAAAACGTTTGGGCACTACTCAAGAATCATTTAAAAAAGAGTGGACTCAGAGACGTTGAACAATTGAAGAAGGTAGCTGAAAAATACTGGGACAGTCATCGATAAAGAGAGGGCCAACAGAAAGTAAAATAATAAGACAGAGAATACAAAACATGCTGTTTATACCAAAACAGAAACAAATACTAAATCACTAAACGTTAAATGACTGGAAAATAAACGCTGCTGGTAATACCAAACTAAACCAAAATGTCACACAATTGGAAAATATCTGGGGAGAATAAATGACGTGGGACAACTAGAAATATTGTTATATACTTTGCAGTGGGTGCCAGTTTGTTCTAACTCCAAAACAAAATTACATTTTGTCTAAAACGTATGACAGAGCCTGCCATCAATGGTACCTATACCCTGTAGCGGTATGGCAGCTTGCGTACCCTGACAATCCCCAGAGCTATGCCAGTGGGAGTTTTACTCCTGGTAGGTTCAACCAAGCTGGACTGGTCTGTGTGGGTAGGGGTCAGACAAAAGCTGGTACCCTGGTCCTCCAGGTTGGGGGTTTTAGCATAGGGCTGACACCCCTGTCTATGTAAAAAAAAATAATGAAGTTACGGAAACAACATCAAATGAACAAACTTTGCTGCGGGATGGACATTCGGAGTCTGTGGCTCGTATGACTGTCAGTGGTGAAAGCCGAAAGGAAGCCACTGACATGAAAACGGATGTCCTGACCGCAAAACAGGATACAAGAATAGGATTTTGGAATGTCAGGACAATGTACGAGACAGGTAAACTAAGATAGGTCACGGCAGAAATGAGAAACTATAGGTTACACATCCTGGGGATAAGTGAGAGCAGATGGACAGGGACAGGAAAAGTTAAAACAGCAACAGGAGAAACAGTACTTTACTCTGGAAGAGAGGATGGACAGCACAGTGAAGGCGTAGCCATTATTCTACAGAAAGGGATAGAAAGGACATTACTGGAATGGAAACCCATCAACAACAGACTGATACGATTGAGATTGAGAGGGAGATTCACCAACACTACAATAATACAATGCTACGCACCAACGAATGATAGCGATGAGGAGGTCAAGGATAAATTCTATCAACAACTGCAGAAAGAAATGGAAGACACACCTAGATATGATCTTGTTATAGTAATGGGAGACCTCAATGCGAAAGTTGGTACACACAATACATATAATGAAAGAACAATGGGGAAATGCGGCAGCGGAACAGCAAACGAAAATGGGGATAAGCTAATAAGTTTCTGTAGCATTAACAACCTGGTCATTGGAGGAACACTTTTCCCACATAAGGAAATTCACAAGTTAACATGGGAATCACCAAATGGTCGGGACAGAAACCAGATAGACCACATCATGGTTAACGGCAGATGGAGACATGCATTACAAGAAAGAAAACAGAAGCGAAGTCCCCCAGGTTAAAGCAACTATATAGCGAACAGTACAGCCAGCTGGACAGGGAAGTTAAACGCCAAACCCGAGCCAACAAAAGGAATTTCCTAGACGATCTTGCAAAACAGGCAGAAGAGGCAGCACTGAGAAATGAACAAAGCACAGTATACAAAATAACTAAATTCATCAGCGGAAAACAAGGTGCAAACAATATTACATTAGTTAGAGATAAGCAAGGAAATCTCATCAAGACAGCAGAGCGACAGGAAACAAGATGGGCAGAGCACTTCAGAGAAACGCTGAACAAGGAAATACCAAAGACACAATTGAATGTTCCTGAGGCTGAAAACGATCTAGATGTAAATACAGACATTCCACGAAAAGAAGAAATCATCACAGCAATCAAAGGGTTAAAGAACGGTAAAGCTCCGGGCCATGATAACTTAAATGCAGAGCTATTTAAGACAGACCCTGAGCTAGCAGCAGAACTATTAGAACCACTATTTGCACAAGTGTGGACGGGGACAACACCATAAGAGTGGAAGAAAGGAATAATTGTCAAATTGCCCAAGAAGGGAGATCTTGCAGACTGCAATAATTGGAGAGGAATCACTCTTCTCTCAGTTCCCAGCAAAATACTAAGCAGGATAATTATACAGAGAATTTCAAAGGCAGTAGACTACAAACTGAGGAAAGAACAAGCAGGATTTAGAAAGAACAGAAGATGTGTAGACCATATATTCACTCTCAGGAACATTATAGAGCAGTGCTCAGAATGGCAAAGACAGCTTTACATAAATTTTGTTGATTTTGAAAAGGCTTTTGACAGCATACATAGGGACAGTTTATGGAAAATACTGAGGGCTTATGGAATTCCAAGTTGCATAGTGTCAATCATAAAAAGCCTCTATGCCAACTTTACGTGTAGTGTTGGGCAGAGCAACCTAACCTTCGAGGTGAAGACAGGAGTACGACAGGGATGCCCCTTATCAACCACTCTATTTTTAACAGTCATAGACTGGGTGATGCGCCAGACAACAGAGGGCAGTCCAAGAGGAATAAGATGGACTACATTTTCTACATTGGAAGATCTGGAATATGCAGATGACATTGCACTGCTGGCACATTCACATCAACACATCCAGGAAAAAAACGGATAGACTTAATAAAATTAGCCAGCAGGTGGGCTTGAACATCAATTTAAAGAAGTCTGAGGTCATGACGCTCAATGTGAGCAACCCTGAGCCCATATCAGTAAGGAATCAGCAACTGGTACAGACAGATACCTTCGGAAGCATAGTAACACCAGACGGTGGGGCAGGCAAAGACATCAACATCAGAATGAATAAGGCAAGAACAGCCTTCTTTAGCCTAAATAACATCTGGAAGTCCTCCCAATACAGCACAAGCACAAAATTAAGATTATACCAGAGTTGCGTGCTTTCTGTGCTTCTCTATGGTGCGGAATGCTGGAGAGTCACAGAGAAGGAAATGTCAAAATTGTCCTCTTTTCACACAACATGCCTAAGAAAAATTCACCGCATCTTTTGGCCGAATACCATCACCAACCAAGATCTGCTTACTCGTAGCAAGCAAGAGGACATGCACACCATCATAGCTGGCAGACGCTGGAGCTGGGTTGGTCATGTCCTCAGAAGAGACCCCGATGCCATCACAAGAACAGCTATGTTTTGGACCCCTGAAGGAAAGCGAAAGAGAGGCCGACCAAAAACAACTTGGCGGAGGACTGTGGAGGCTGAGATGCAAAGAATGAACCAGAGTTGGGGCACTGTACGAAGGATGGTCACCGACCGTGCAAAGTGGAATCAATTTGTTGTTGCCCTACAAGATGCCACTAGGCGTGATGGCCACTGACTGCTTTGACGGTCGGTGGTTAAGGATCGAAGAAGAAGAAAGTATGACAGAGCAGTCAAGAGAAGGCCAAGAGAAATAATTTCATTAAGTAAAAATGGCAAGACAGAGAACATGAGAGACGCTGGTAACACCAAACTAAAACAAATGTTAGAGATCAGACACCTCAGTAACGTATTCAGTAAAGGTGCATTGTCAGAAATTAAAAAAAGAAAATTCAAAAGAAAATTCAACAAACCATAACCAATCAAGTTCATCCTAGTTTTAGAATTCAAAATCCAAATGATTGCTCAGAAACAGCTCCCTACCTCCCTCCCTCACACACACACACATATGCACACAGACAATCATCATTATTATCACTACCTTTCAACTCCCCAAGGAGCACAGGCCTTCAACAAACTCATGTCAAGTCCTCCTGCCTGTGCCACTCACTCAAGATCTTTTCATTTCTTCTTTACCCCTTTCAAGTGCCTCCAGTTCTTTTCCAGATATCTTTTTTGCCTCCCTCTACTCTTACCTGGGGTGTTCCAGAATACTGACCGCCTTGTAATGCAATCAACAGTTTTCCTCAATGTGTACCCTTATCCATCTCCAGCGCCTTCTTCTCATCTCCCATTCCACTGACACCTGTCTGGTTCTTGTCATCAGTTCCACACTGGTCTTACCATTTTGATCATTCCATTCAACACAAGCACACATCTTATTTAAGTTTGTAACTTCTTATCTGTTATATTTGTTTTCCATATTTCAGAGCCATACAATAGGACTGACTTGACATTTGAGTTGATGATTCTGATGTTTGTGTTTGTACATATATTTCCTAATGCACTAAAAGCTTCACTTGACTTTGTATTCTATCTGTCTGTATCATTGTTTGCTCCTGTACCTTTTGCCTGTTTTACTGCCAAGATATATGTATGATTCTTATGTGCAGTAGAATCTTGTTTTCTCTGAGTAATTTCAGACATAAATGATGTGACCTCTCATCAGGTATTTTTATTGTCTTGCATCTGTGCCATATAGGACCAGTCCAGGCTTGGTACATGAAGAAGAAGTCTTGCATCGCATTAAAGTTACTGGACAGAAGAGCCAGTTGTCGGCAAAACCCAGATTTTCCAGCTGTTCTGTCAAGAGCCCATTGAACTCCATTTATGTTGGCTGGTGTCATTCTTTTCATGACTCAGTCACCAGTAGGAAGATAAATAGTGTCCAAGAAACATCACTGCCGCACTCCAGTTCTTATTTAAAACGATTTTAGCAACATAAAGAATTTCATACTTCCTATGTTTTATTTATCAGGTTAATGATCTTCAGGGGACTCCATTACGCCTAAAGGTTTCCAAAGTGATTCTTTGTCTATGTTGCCTTTTCACAGTGACTTCTGATGGAATGACACCTGAGCCAGCCGCTTTTTCATCTTTTAGAAGCTTTATGGCTTTCCTTATTTCTTCCTTGTTTGCTCTTTCACAATTAACTTGTAGCTCCTTCTCTACTGGCTGGATATCTGGGGAATTTTTAACAGCTGGTCTATTGAGAAGTTCCTCAAAATATTCCATCCAACTCTTCATTCGCTCTTTTATATTGCTAAACAATTTTCCATTCTTGTCCTTGGTGAGGCCTTTTGCTTGCTTGTATTTCCTTGTTATGTGTCTTCGTGCTATTGTACTTCTTTCTTCTTTGATCCTTAGCCGCCGGCCGTCAAAGCAGTCAGTGGCCATCACGCCTAGTGGCGTCTTGCAGGGCAACAACAAATTGATTCCACTTTGCTCGGTCGGCGGCCATCCTTCGTACAGTGCCCCAGCTCTGATTCATTCTTTGCATCTCAACCGCCATAGTCCTCCGCCAGGTTGTTTTTGGTCGGCCTCTCTTTCGTTTTCCTTCAGGGGTCCAAAGCATAGCTGTTCTTGTGATGGCATCGGGGTCTCTTCTGAGGACATGGCCAACCCAGCTCCAGCGTCTGCCAGCTATGATGGTGTGCATGTCCTCTTGCTTGCTCCGAGTAAGCAGATCTTGGTTGGTGATGGTATTAGGCCAAAAGATTCAGTGAATTTTTCTTAGGCATGTTGTGTGAAAAGAGGACAATTTCGTCATTTCCTTCTCTGTAACTCTCCAGCATTCCGCACCATAGAGAAGCCAGAAAGCACACAGCTCTGATATAATCTTAATTTTGTGCTTGTGCTGTATTGAGAGGACTTCCAGATGTTGTTTAGGCTAAAAAAGGCTGTTCTTGCCTTATTCATTCTGATGTTGATGTCTGTGCCTGCCCCGCCATCTGGTGTTACTATGCATCCTAGATATGTGAAGGTGTCTGTCTGTACCAGTTGCTGATTCCTTACTGATATGGGCTCAGGGTTGCTCACATTGAGCGTCATGACCTCAGACTTCTTTAAATTGATGTTCAAGCCCACCTGCTGGCTAAACTTATTAAGTCTATCCATTTTTTCCTGGATGTGTTGATGTGAATGTGCTAGTAGTGCAATGTCATCTGCATATTCCAGATCTTCCAATGTAGAAAATGTAGTCCATCTTATTCCTCTTGGACTGCCCTCTGTTGTCTGGCGCATCCCCCAGTCTATGACTTAAAAATAGAGTGGTTGATAAGGGGCATACCTGTCGTACTCCTGTCTTCGCCTCAAAGGTTAGGTTGCTCTGCCCAACACTACACGTAAAGTTGGCATAGAGGCTTTTTATGATTGACACTATGCAGCTTGGAATTCCATAAGCCCTCAGTATTTTCCATAAACTGTCCCTATGTATGCTGTCAAAAGCCTTTTCAAAATCAACGAAATTAATGTACAGCTGTCTTTGCCATTCTGAGCACTGCTCTATAATGTTCCTGAGAGTGAATATGTGATCTACACATCTTCTGTTCTTTCTAAATCCAGCTTGTTCCTTCCTCAGCTTGTGGTCTACTGCTTTTGAAATTCTCTGTATAATTATCCTGCCTAGTATTTTGCTGGGAACTGAGAGAAGAGTGATTCCTCTCCAATTATTGCAGCCTGCAAGATCTCCCTTCTTGGGCAATTTGACAATTATTCCTTTGTTCCACTCTGATGGTGTTGTCCCCATTTCCCAGATTTGTGCAAATAGTGGTTCTAATAGTTCTGCTGCTAGCTCAGGGTCTGTCTTAAATAGCTCTGCATTTAAGTTATCATGGCCAGGAGCTTTTCCGTTTTTTAACCCTTTGATTGCTGTGATGATTTCTTCTTTTCGTGGAATGTCTGTATTTACATCTAGATCGTTTTCAGTCTCAGGAACATTCAACTGTGTCTCTGGTGGTTCCTTGTTCAGAGTTTCTCTGAAGTGCTCTGCCCATCTTGTTTCCTGTCGCTCTGCTGTTGTGATGAGATTTCCTTGCTTATCTCTTACTAATGTAATATAGTTTCACCTCGTTTTCCGCTGATGAATTTAGTTATTTTTGTATACTGTGCTTTGTTCATTTCTCAGTGCTGCCTCTTCTGCCTGTCTTGCAAGATCGTCTAGGAAATTCCTTGTGTTGACTCGGGTTTGGCGTTTAACTTCCTTGTCCAGCTGACTGTACTGTTCGCTATATAGTTGCTTTAACCTGGGGGACTTCGCTTCTGTTTTCTTTCTTTTCATTTCCTTTCTCAGTGTTATGGTGTTTAATGTTTCTGGTGTTATCCAGTCTTGCTTCTTCCTTTCCTGGAATCCCAAGCATGATTTGCTGCTTTCCTTATATATTGTTGAAATGGTGTTGAATTTCTGGTCTATATCATCGGTCAATGTCTTTTCCTGACTTTTGGCAAATTGATATCGTTTCTTTATGTCAGCCGCAAAAGCTTTTCTGGTAAGGGGGTCCTTCAATTTGCTGATGTCAAACCTTTTCTGTGTAGTTACAGTTGGTCCAGCCCTTCTTAGTTGTCTCACTTTCAATTTTGCTACTACTAAATGGTGATCACTTCCCACATCTGCACCTCTTCTTATCTTCACATCTTGTAATGCATGTCTCCATCTATCATTAATCATGATGTGGTCTATATGGTTTCTGTCCCGACCATCTGGTGATTCCCATGTTAATTTGTGAATTTCTTTATGTGGGAAAAGTGTTCCTCCAATGACCAGGTTGTTAATACTACAGAAACTTATTAATTTATCCCCATTTTCGTTTGCTGTTCCGCTGCCGCATTTCCCCATTACTCTTTCATTATATGTATTGTGTGTACCAACTTTCGCATTGAGGTCTCCCATTACTATAATAAGATCATATCTAGGTGTGTCTTCCATTTCTTTCTGCAGTTGTTGATAGAATTCATCCTTGACCTCTTCATCGTTGTTATTCGTTGGTGCGTAGCATTGTATTATTGTAGTATTGGTGAATCTACCTCTCAATCTTAATCTTATCAGTCTGTTGTTGATGGGTTTCCATTCCAGTAATGTCCTTTCTATTCCTTTCTGTAGAATAATGGCTACTCCTTCATTGTGCTGTTCATCCTCTCTTCCAGAGTAAAGTACTGTTTCTCCTGTTGCTGTTTTAACTTTTCCTGCCCCTGTCCATCTGCTCTCGCTTATCCCTAGAATGTGTAACCTATAGTTTCTCATTTCTGCCGTGACCTGTTTTAGTTTACCCATCTCATTCATTGTCCTGACATTCCAAAATCCTATTCTTGTATCACGTTTTGCGGTCAGGACGTCCGTTCTCATGTCAGTGGCTTCCTTTCGGCTTTCACCACTGACTGTCATACGAGTCTCAGACTCCAGATGTCCGTCCCGCAGCAAAGTTTGTTTATTCGTTGTTGTTTCCGTAACTTCAATTTTTTTTTTTTACACAGACAGGGGTGTCAGCCCTATGCTAAAACCCCCAACCTGGAGGACCAGGGTGTCTGCTTTTGTCTGACCCCTGCCCACGCAAACCTGTCCAGCTTGGTAGAACCTTCCAGGAGTAAAACTCCCATTGGCATAGCTCTGGGGGTAATCAGGGTACGCAAGCCGCCATACCTCGACAAGGTATTGACACCGGTGATGGCAGGTGCTATTGTACAGGTCTTTCAAATTTCCTATGATTGCAGATTCCACTGTCTCTCTTGCAAAATTATCAATTATATTTCCTCTCATCTCTTCAGATGTTTCTTCTTACCTCTTTGTTTGCTTCTATGTACATTTCGTGACCCTTGGGTCTGGAAACTTTTAGCTTTGATTCAGCTTAAATCTGCTCATTTTTTTTTGGTCAGTGCTTTATCTTACTTATGGTTTCTGTTGTTATCCATGCTCTGTGCTGGCATTTTCTTTTTCCAAGTACATCTCCACGTGTTTTATTCTACATATTTTTTATCTGTTGCCAATGGTCTTCTATATTTGCTAAATCTTCTAGTTGTTGAAACGATTAGTGCTTCTGGATATTGTAACAGCAAATTTGTCTTATGTTTCTTGATTTCTGAGATATCCTACATTAAACTGCTGTCTATAGCTGTGTATTGTAATATATCTTTTAAGTTTAACATCTATTCTGGCTAACAGAAGATGGTGATCTCATGCTAATCTGCTCCTCTGTGTACTTTAACATCAAGTAATGAATATCTGAACTTCTTGTTTATGCACATATGACCAATCTGATTATCTGTCCTTTGGTCTGGTGATATCCATGTCACTACTTTATGTATTTTTTTATGTGGAAACATGCTTCATCCTATAGCCAGTTAATTTGAAGCATAGAAGTTTATGAACAGTTCTCCACTTTGCCCCAAGTCCATGATTTCCTAAAAGTGGCAATTGATGTTCCTATCATCGCATATAGGATGCACAAAAAATATGCAAACAATACTGTGCTATCAGTGTCAATTGTTGCTGAATCTGGGCACTAATCAAGCAACAAAACAGAAAAATTCCCACCTGCATAATTAGATGTTTCAGAAAAGCAGCTAATAGAATACTAATAATCTAGTAAGAAACGAAGAGAGTATCAATGTGGTTGAATCGCAGAATACAGGACATATACTGCCATGTCATCCAACTCATGATCCATAAGGAGGCCAGCTGACGATTCATAACTACCTCACTTCGATGTCGTGAGTCAATAATGAATTTTGAAAAAGCTTAAAACAGGGAAAGGTTGCAGTTAAGATATGTAGCTGCTTACTGTTTACAAAAAGAAAACAAAATGCTGAAAGCAAAGTTACAGTTAGCAGTTCAGTGTTACAATTTAGAATTAGGCTTAAGTTGCAGGGACAGAAAAAAACTGTCCCTAAAGCAAACTTTACTGTAATCCTAACCCTGCTTTGAGCATTTTAAAAAATAAATAGTGAGAAACATTGAAGATATACTAAAAAAAAAATTTTTTTTAATTTAATGAATGACATTAACACATTAACTACCGCAAGCCGCTGTCAGCGGCTCACAAAATAATCACATTTGGACCGCAAGCCGCTCAGAGCGCCAATCTAATTTTAGAAATAAAACGAATGAAAAATGTACTGAAACACTCTCTGATCTGGTTTGAGATTTTAAGTTGCCACCGGAAAACAAATTCCCAAAGCATGGTTGTTGTAGAACACTGAAAAATTGATATTATGTTCATATTTTTCAGCGTTTTGTGTTAGTTACCAAATCGTGTAAAACTGTTTACCGTGGCAACTAGTGATAGGACTACACAAAATGCATGTACATCTCGTCTAACGGCTGAATAGGTAGAAACGTGTTTCAACAATTGACTGATAGATCTAGCGACGAGGACAAGAGTGAAAACGGTGTGCACATTGATTGAAATTGTGATTTTGATAGAGATGGGGCGCAAGCAGTTATAATTGTGAAAATATTGCAAGTCCTCGGCCATCGAAGGGCCGTTAAATAGCAACAACCTCTTTTAGAGTTACAACCAGTGTTTATTGTAATAGTACATTCATTTATCTTTTAAATGACGTGTAATTCATAAAAATCTGTAAACAATTACGAAAACTACAGCTTACTTTGTGCAAACACCTACAGGATGAAAATGGGAAAACAATTTAATTCGGCCACAGTGTGTTTTTCAATTCGGTAGTTAATGTGTTAATCAATATTTTTTTTTAAAGTTAAGGATCACAAGCTCGGCCCCTTATCGATTATGAGTTGGGCAGCATGGCAGCATATGTCCAATATTCTGTGATTCAACCAGGAATACACTGGGAAACCAAAAAAATATACATTTGTATGGGTGTGTGAAAACTTGCGGTGTTTGGGGTGATATTCAATTTACTCTTTATTTGTCATTAATAATATGAATTACTAGATGTTGACGATACCTTCACTTTCTCTGCCATATCCCGACTAATCATCCAATACCATAATTCCCGCCGTACTTCGGTCGGTCGGTCGGTCAGTCACATTTTGCACACCGTCATTTGCGCACTTTTTCTATTTTCGAGAGAGTACATTAACTTTTGACCACAGCTTTCAACTGTGGTTGAAAGTTAGACAATAATTGTATTGTTTCCCCTTATATGTACTCTCGCAAAAATAGAAAAGTATGACGGTGTGCATTAAATCAACAGACAATCAATATACTCGTCTGTCCAGTTTCATTCGGGAAATGGATTTAACTCATCAGTGTGGCGAGAGGTTTTATTTGGCTTTAATATCAGTATAGTACTGACAATTTCAGAAATAGAATTTCTGCAGAAAATGGTGAAGTCCCAGTGTCTGAGAGAACTACTGGTATCACAAATTAGTTACGGCTGTGAATGTTCTGATCTCGAAACAATAGTAGAGAGGAGACCGACATAAAGCGCCACCTCCGCTGTGTAACTAACTGTGATATTAAAAAACCAAGGAAACAGATTTTACTTAACACTGATAAAATTGACAAGTCGTTCAAATACAATTTCCTTATATTTTATTTAGTATATATACACTATCTACTCTTGTGCTGAAGGGTGAATGTTGAAAAAAATGGAACGTAATGAATTAGTAAGTTTACATATATTTTACAAATATTTATATTTATATAGACAACAAGTTTTCCAATTATAGGAACAAAAATTATATCAGCTGTGCTGTTAATTAATTATAGTACATGGATCAGCTGTGCTGTTAATTAAGGATATAACACTTCTCAGCTATGCTATTAATTTTGTCTCTTGCTATGTTAAGTCACTTTCTCATCACTGACAGTTTCTATGCTCACAATGCCAACAGAAATGGTACTAATGTGTACTCATCTCTTAAAACGTTCTGTTCTCCTTAGTTGGGTTCACACAACTCCTGCTGAGGCTCGTTACTTTAGCCCACCCAAGACTGAGGAGGACTAAAGATGTAGCTTCTGTACAATCTCTATGCTCCTGTGAAGTTCCAGGCAGCGGGATTGACTCGAACATACGACCTCAGGTTTTTAGGACACAAATAAACCTGTAACAAAGCAAAAAATAGGGGCTAATTTCTGTCCTCAAGCCCACCTATTTCTAGTGTGAGTGAAATGAGCGTGTCTCAGATGTATGCATGTAGGATGAATGACAACATGGCTCAGTATGATTTAGCAATAGCGAGACAAGACAGGTGTCTACTTGCAAAGCATTCTTTCTGATAAACTAATACATGGATACATTCAATAATATAGATTCAATACATGAATACATTTAATACATGAATACATCCCATAATATAAATCAATACATGAATAAATCCAATAATATGTACACCTAGGTGTGATACAACAATGTCCTTCCCCCTATACTATACCACGCCCTCTCTGACAAGTGCTATACTAGCTGGTAACATATATCCTAACAATATTGTTATGTTCTTATGATAGGAGTATATGCGACGAGGACTGTTTGGTGATATATCAGGTTGGAGTTATAGGAGACAATAGATTGGAGTTAGATGCGACAATAGATTGAGTCCTGACAAGGACTGTTTTGGTTATATTGCAGTTGGTCTTATCTGAGACAATAGATTGATGTTAGATGCGACAATAGATTGAGTCCTAACAAGGACTGTTTTGGTTATATTTGCAGTTGGTCTTATCTGAGATAATAGACTGAAGTCGTGTGAGACAACAGATTGAGTTATAGGAGACAATAGATTGAGTTATAGGAGACAATAGATTGAGGTATGAGTCCTATTAGTCTTTGTCTATATCAATCATATACATTCATAGTGAACCCAAAATATATTAAATATATACAGGTATAGGTAGTATAAATGACACACAACCAATACAACCATTATATGTCTGCTGTAAGCCTATTTGCCTACAAATAGTACATTATATTTACCCTCCTAAGATTTTAAACTGGCCAGGTTTTGACGCGACTTAGTGAAGTAGGTTGCAGGTCGATGCCCTCAGGTAAGCTTTAAATCAAAGTGACAGCTTCTTCCTCTTCAGTCAGTATCTCTGGCGTCAAGTTCGGGGTTGCGTGGTTAGCATAAAATCCGCCCAATTATATAGACAGGTAAATACTTAAGGAAAGCTTTCGGTTGGTTCCTGGCGGAGCAAAATGATTGGTTTCCTCCGGTTTCGTCTTTTGCTCATACAGCCTAATTTTATTCAGTTTTTAGCCGCCATCTTGCATGAACTGCGTGAACAGTATAATTTATTCTGTCTTAGAGACTGGTGAACGGTGCAAGTTGATTGGTTGAAGCAAATCTGTATCTCGACATAGTGATTAACAAAGTAGTGGGTTACACTTCGTTTCACGACAATCAGTTTTCTTAAAAATAACCTTAAAATGTAAGTTTTTTTATTGTTTCTTCAAGACAAAATTTTAATTTAAAGTATTGCAGACTTATTATTATGGATCAAAATGATAAGATGGCTAAAAGGAAGAGACGATCGCGTCATTCACAGCGAGCAAACAGTTTGATTATGGAAAGAAGCCAACAACTTGAACTGGAGACAGGAAGGTGCGGAGATGCAGATAAAATCAACAGACAATCAAGATACTCTTCTGTCCAGTTTCATTCGGGAAACAGATTTAAATCATCATTTTTCTTAAAAATGTAAGTTTTTTTTATTGTTTCTTCAAGACAAAATTTTAATTTAAAGTATTGCAGACTTATTATTATTATGGATCAAAATGATAAGATGGTTAAAAGCCATTCACAGCGAGCAAGTGAGACTATAGAAGAAGCAGCAATGTAATACGTGTAACAGAAACAACACACTATAATTAAAAACCTGCCAATTTTGGCGGGTTGTTGCTAGTTATATATATATTTTTGTTCTTGTTAAATACTGTTTGACGATATTGTGCAAGTGGCCAGTGTAGCTCTCTGTAGTAAAATCTGCGAGAATAATCGTTCATTTCAGTAAGATTTTAGTCATAAAATGATAATAAATAAAACAGCCCTATTGTGTCTGACGGTGATGCTCTCACACGCCAGCAACGCTGCCTTTTGTGCAGTGCTAAAGCCTATAGAACGATTCCACGGTAAAAATCTAACACGCGTTTTAGTTTCGGTTTCGAAAACGTACTACCAACATTTTACCAGATATGCTGCATACATTTTGCAGCCAAGACTTATAATTAACGATTTTGAGGAAGTGTGCCGCAAAATAACTATCTGAATTAACGTATTCTGTCAACTTTAACGCAAATTTAGTAGTAATCCTTACATTTTTTGGTAGTGTTACACGATACAATACAAATTATTAACGCCAATTCTTAACCCGCCATGCACAACCCTGCTTAGCCTGACACATTCTGCCATGCATATATACACGTTGCGACAAAGCCAAGAGAGGCAAAACACGCAGACAATTTTATTGCCTCCTCGCAGTAATGTTTCTGACGTCACAAAAACAAGTTAGTTATTTGAAAAATACATGCTGGCGAGATAGCGAGAGGGGAAGATGGCCGTCTTGTGTAAAATATTTATTTGACGATGACCGGTGACAAAATTGAAAATCTAAAACCATAATGAAACTGAACATAAAAAATATATGGAAGTATAGCTTAGAATTCACTGAGCAAGAATGTGTTTTAAATAATATGATAGTCCCAGTATTACCCAAACGGTTAAGAAAATACTAAATGTCTACGAACGCACGACCAGACAGACTGTTGTTCCTGCTTGGTTTTTCTTAACGTTAGTGGGGACACTGTCTTAGAAGAGAGGCATTGAGGAAATTCAAATTAGCTTGGGTAACAAGAGAGGGGAGCGGTAGGAAAATTGTTACCAAAAACTAACATCGTTTTGCATTGGCATAACTAAAGCAGGCTGGCCAATCGACTACCAGATGCAGAGTATGTTTGGAATTATTTTTGGTTTTTCAAAAACTGCATTTGAATTCTGGTAGTCGCAAGCTTTCGATTGGCCAGTGCTACTAAATATTATCAAAAAGCTTTCACTATTCATTGCCAGTTGAACTGTAATTTTATTCAGATACGCTGAGAACAGCTGTGTTAAATTTAAAAGTAAAGTAAATAACTATATGAGTATTTCACAGTCTGGACGGAGCAGAGGAAACTGAGGCCATTTCTTTGCAAAGTCAGCGTCATTTGTTTATATTTCTTGATTTGTGGTAAGGATGCTTTAGGAATTTAATATGTTTAATCCCATTACCAAAGTTAGATACTGCTATTGGGAAAAAGTGAAGGACGTGCTGGGAGCAGACATTGTTGAGTCCTCATGTTGAGATGTATCTAACTAATGTATGTTGTCATGATTATGTTTGAATATTATTGTATTAGATTATATTAGTAAGCCTCTGTGTTCAATGAACACTGTTCAACATGCCTGAAGCATTCATATTTAAAAAAGAAAAGAAGAGAAAAGTATATAAAAGGAAATGTGGTTACCCCACATTATATTATTGAGGAAAACTATGTAATTGTACAGTGGCGTATCTGCCATAGGGACCTGAGGAGTGGTCACAGCAAGGTGGGAGTCAAATTAGGGGATGAGTGCACCTGAAATGCACGCAAGGCTGACCCCATACCCACGTATGAAAGTAAATAAAAGAATAAGTGATCAGATGTAAAAGGCCAGGGTGTCCTTTTGTTGCAGAGGTTTCGTTTCCTGTTGCCAGCTGGTGACAGGAAACCTGAGGAGTGACGATACGCCAAGAAGTCTCCTACACTTTACATATGCTGTCAAGAGATAACAGCAGGAGCTTGGGTGTGTGATGTGATATCGATTTTCTGCAACTACACAATATCTTATCTTTCAACGGGAAACCCCAGGTGATATGTTAAGGACCTGGGTACATCTGACAGTTTCGGTTTAAATAAACCTTGGTAATTCAAGTCATACTCAGGACTTTTGTGGGGTATGATGACATTACAGCCCCTCATACATAGTGACTCTCTCTCTTAGAAGAATAAATTTAAGCTGTGAACATTCAAATATAAATACATATAATAACATTGTAGTTATTTGGGCAGATTGTCCACACAATTTTAGTTAATCTTTTATGTAAACTATCTTGTCCTCATTTTCAAAGACCTGTCCAAACGATTTGACTGGACAGGCAAAATAAATTGTACAAAAATATTAATTTAAAGAAAAACTTAACCACAAGTTTTATTCACTTCCTCATAGTATCTTAAAGTGTTTTTGTGTTGTGTACCATCATTTCATTTCTCCCCTAGACACTAGGTACATCATACACCATACACTAGAGCCACAAGAGTGACCGTGTGAGATCTAGGTAGGTAGCGTTTAGGTTCCCTGCACATAATTCATCACCATCATCTTTTAGAGTCAGGGGCCTACATGTGCTTGACCTCACACGGTTTATGCAGACACCGATTTCTTTCTTTGTTAGGATACCATCATAACCTCCCAAACAAAATCTAACTTTGCTACACTCTCCTAAGAGACAAAGAACGAATAAGGCTACTGCTCCTAACATGCTGTTCAAGGCTACAAATATGTGGTCGTGCAAGGAGCTGGCAACCTCATCATGTAAAACACGTTGCTACAGAAACGACCAATGTAATACTAAGTTAATGCTTTGTTCAGGCTTCCTGTGTAAGGGAGCTTTCTACAGTGGTGGCTCCATGCTCCATAGGGAGCAAAAAAGAAAATGACGATAATAATGATACCGTGCAGTTCCCTAGATCTGTCTATTCTTAACCCGTATTCTATAGCTGTGGGTGAATTGCATCCCTGTAAATAATCTAATACTGGGATTCTTTGTTCTTCATACATCTTACATTGTAATAGAAAATGCTCTATGCTACTGGCTTGAAGACACTTTGCATAGTAAGGTTTTTCTATTCTGAAACTGCTTGTTCCCAGATGAAGTTTCAGTAATTTTTATTACTGGGAATTTTCAATTCCCTATATAAGCCTACGTGACATGATCTTGTTGGAGCTTTGAACAGCTTTTAAGCATGTCTTCCTTTCAGATTTTAATCCCATCTGTTATAATTATTTTAATTAAGCTTTTGATCCATCTGTTATAATTATTTTAATTAAGCTTTTGATCTCTGATCTATTCATTCCTACATTCATTTGGTATTTAGACAATCTACTTTTCTTGGCTTCTTTATCTGTAATCAACGAGGCATTTTAGGACATTGTTAGTACATCTAAAGGAATGTTAACATCTGTTGTAAACAAAGAAATAGAGAAAGATTTTTTTTAAATATTAATGATGAAAAATATCCTGTTCAACCTCTGATGAGTTATAATTAGGATATATATTGTTTTCAATTCCAAATAATATGAACAACTGCCGATATGGGAAGGTGGTACTACACTTGTCAGATCATTGTATACAGGGCAAATCACAATTAGCCTACCGATTATGCTTTTATGTTTAAAAAAAACCCAAACAAATAAAAATGAGATAAAACCAAACAAAATCTAGCAGAAACTCCAAACAAGAATAATATTAAGGAGGAGGGGTGTAAAAGCCTGGTGCTTCCAGTTATATAACTGACTTTAACAGATATTTAATTGACTTTCATCTGTTAAAAGTCATATGCCATTGTAAGAACAGCATCAGACCTTCACATTCCCAATTACTGTAGATTAACCTAATATATATATATATATATATATATATATATATATATATATATATATATATATATATACATATATATATATATATATATATAATAGAGAGAAATTCTAGCTGCACACTATTCATCATCACAATTAATTGCCAAGAATTAATATTACAAGAGCCATACAGCTTGCACCTTCCGCTTCATGTTGGCTGATGCAGTGCAAAAACAGTTTATCTGCAAGTTGTTTATCTTCTCTTCCACTCCCTCACACCCCCTCCCCCCCCCCTTTCCCAACGTGTTGCCTACATTCAATATTCTTTTACTGTTATATGTCAGTTCTGATATAACTTAAGCATTCTCCTGACATTATTTGTATGGTTTTGAAGTAATTATTTTTTTTAAACAATTAGGCCTATACCACTATGCTTATCAGTAGGCCCTTATTGGATGGAATGTTTGACTGACTGTCATCGCTTTGCAGTGAGTATCGCACGCTAATGATTAAACTCAATAAGCTACAATTTGTTAATGTATACTGCTCTCTTGAACACTTACATGATATAACAAGATCACTAATGTGAAACTGGTATTGCTAACTGCATATGCCACATATACACAAGGTTCGTAGGTCGCAGATAAAAACATCATAACAGGTGCGTAACTTGGTAACGTTAAATGGATAGGCACTACTGCCTGAAACCTGTTAGACAACATCAGATCTGTTAGACAATCTAATATAAATTAAGCACACTTACATTCTCTTACAGTTTTGTCTTAGACTCCAATGTTAGAGGTGTTCGCTGAAGACTCCTGGGATGCAGGTCTGAAAGCTAGCAATATTTTCTCTCGGAATTTAGAACGCGCCTACGATGGCAGGAAGCAATATAGAATAAGCAAACCAAGTCAGCGCCACCTTGCGTAAGACTTCGCCGTTTGGTACGTTAATATTGTAGTCAACAATAAAATTCATTGGTCGATAGTACAACACCCCAGATGTTCATTGGTTGCATGTTTGATGACTCATTTTCTTGTTTGCGCTGCGGTGATTTTAATTGACTTAGGCGGAGTTTCGCAATCATGACATTCCGTGG
Organism: Oreohelix idahoensis; assembly: GCA_024509875.1. NCBI lineage: Eukaryota > Metazoa > Mollusca > Gastropoda > Stylommatophora > Oreohelicidae > Oreohelix > Oreohelix idahoensis. The sequence continues at coordinate 34,166 of JAMPIV010022765.1, read as the reverse complement.
GCTGGTATTACAGGAAATTAGTTCAGGATGGCACAAGTTAATATACAATTTTTTTTTTTTTAAATTAATGAAGAAAAATATCCCGTTCAACCTCTGATGGGTTATAATTAGGATATATATATATATATATATATATATATATATATATATATATATATATATATATATATATATATATATATATATATATATATAACAATATCAGACTACATATTCGTCAACTTATCTCATCCTCAGTATTTTCTCCGTTGTAATTATCATTATCTTCCCTACCAGTCATTTCTGACCAAAGGAGCGTACCTCCCGAAACAACTTTCGGTGGCACGAGGTTGGGCAATCGCAGATCAAGCTGTTGCCCATGCAGCATGACCCGGCCTGGATATCAGAGGAACGGACTAGCCGATACAGTCTGACACCAGTAGCAACAGCCTGTCACTAGTAGGATACGGAACTTGCCCTCATGTATTAGCTCTAGAATTGCCACAGTTATCCAAGTAGGATCGTGTCATCTAAGGAACCTCGACTGATCTAAGGAACCTCGACTGATTTAATGAGCCATTCGCGGTTTCACCGTGAGACAGTGTGAACTTAGACATGCATTGCTCAATCTTTGAGACAAGCATATGAGTACTGGCAGGATATATTCTTATTAATCTATCATTCTTTCTTCACGCTGAACCTCTTATCTTATGATCGGTAAGGATAAATCTTAACTACCTCCCCTTATAGTGTCCGAGGATCGGTAAAGATTAACCTTAACTACCTCCCCTTATAGTGTCCGAGGATCGGTAAAGATTAACCTTAACTACCTCCCCTTATAGTGTCAGAGGATCGGTAAAGATTAACCTTAACTACCTCCCCTTATAGTGTCCGAGGATCGGTAAAGATTAACCTTAACTACCTCCCCTTATAGTGTCCGAGGATCGGTAAAGATTAACCTTAACTACCTCCCTTTATAGTGTCCGAGGATCGGTAAAGATTAACCTTAACTACCTCCCCTGATAATGTCCGACTACCGCTGCCAAAATAAATCTGTGTATCCTACTTCTCTTCATTCATGTCTTAGGAACTTTTCCTTATTTCTCTCATTTCAATTTCTCAAAATCTGTAAGGTGTGTATATCTTTACTATCACAGTCTGTCTCTTGGACGCTTCAATACTATCTCTCAAAATCTGTGAGGTGTGTATATCTTTACTATCACAGTCTGTCTTTTGGACGCTTCAATACTATCTCTCAAAATCTGTGAGGTGTGTATATCTTTACTATCGTAGTCTGTCTCTTGGACGCTTCAATACTATCTTTCAAAATCTGTGAGGTGTGTATATCTTTACTATCGCAGTCTGTCTCTTGGACGCTTCAATACTATTTCTCAAGAACTATTGTATTCTTTCTCAAAATCTCACAATTCTTAGTTTTCAACCTCTCCCTTCTCTCATTTCTTCCTCGTCCCTCTCTGATTTTTCTCACTGAATTTTATTATGCTTTAGTCATGTTCTCCAACATTTCGTGGCTCGGAAAGGTGGGATCTAAAGCGTTCGGGTAGGAGCGACCTCAGCTAACCATCATACTGGATTGACTACCGCCGCAAAAACCTCTGTATCTCTATGACGCATTTGCCTCATTAGGGACTAATATTATCTGTTCTTTGACAGTACCTAGAAGCACATATTACATTCAGAACATATTATCTCTGTTCATATAAAAAGAACACACCTCACTCAGTATGGCTTTGCTCATTGTAATGCACGTTATGTCGTAATTGTATCTCTTTCTGGCATAATAAATGTGTCCAGTTAGTTCTAGTGTAACAGCTGCAGTTTCTCTATAGTGCGATTTTGTATGTTAAGACAGTTAGCATTCAATATCATCCCAGGACTGCTGACCGGAGATCAATGGCTACTACATACATGATGTTATCTGGCCTGTGATGTATAGTGGTTGTGTTTTACCTCACACAGATGAACACGTACATTTCCCAGTCAGAACCATCACCCTCACAGTACTGCTGTCAAACAGATCCTTTTCCGCCACCTCCCTATCCTCCAAGCAGAGCCTGCGACCCAAGAAGTATTCGGTGAAGCACCTTTGGTGGCATATAGACGCGACAAGAACTTGAAGGATCTTCTTGTTCACAGCCGTCTCCCAAAGGAGAATGCCACTCACTTTGGCACACTACCCTGTGGTCGGACACGATGCAACACGTGCAAGTATGTCATCTCAACCCAGAAGGTGTCCTTTCCTAAGGTTACGTACACCATCACTAGTAGCTTCACGTGTGAATCGCGTAATGTCATTTATACGATCATATGTAAACGTTGCTGCAAAACCTATATTGGCCAAACAGGCAAACGACTTGGGGACAGATTCAGCCAGCACTTAAATGACATCTCTCAGCAAAAGTCCACACCAGTTGCCACACACTTCAATAGTTCTGACCACCATGGTCCCATCGACATCCAGGTCACTGCGATCCGATCCTGCTCCTCTGACACTGCCAGCCGAGAACAGCTTGAGAACCGTCTTATCCACCGCATGGGGTGTCTAAAACCAGCCGGTCTCAACACTTTCCACACCTTTGTCTGAGGTCACCCTTTCCTCTCTTGCTCTATTTTGACTCTTTCCACTCTTATCCTATTCTTCTATTTTTATGCCATCCTCCATAATATGTATGGATATACACGGTTTCTAATTTGTCTTGATTTTTGATTTCATATTCATTTATCTCCTACTTATTCTGTCCTCTTCTATTTCCAGTCCCCACTTTTATTACGTTTGGGTAGTTTTTTGTTCAGTTTTGTTTTTTAGTTTTTAGTTTCTTAGTATGTATTGTGTACATCCGGGGGCAGAAGTCACTTCCTTTTCAGCCATGCTTCGCCTTCAGGGAAGTACCTAGGTTTTATTTTTATATTTCTTTAAGTTCTTATGTCTCCTATCTAGCCTTCACTTTCTTTCTTTTCCTGACGAAGGCCTTGTGGCCGTAACGTAGACTACTTTCTTTGTCTTTTGTCCTCGTAAGACGAATCACCTTTTTTCGATTTTTTTTCAAACCCATCCAAAGTATTTGCAAACAGTTGATGACAACCATCATGGTTATTTATATTTATTAGTAAAAAGACAAACATCAACGGTATGTCAACTTGTCAGTGACATTATATACATATTCTATAAAGTTCATTTCACATGTTCTCTTATAACCAGCGTCAACGTTAACATTTCTTATGGGGTTATCAGAATGATATGTTAGAGTCATGTCTATTGCAGGGGATATATAATTAGATCACAGTAAATTGCTATACTGCTATAGTGGACATGTATCTTCACTTCTTGTGCACTGTTTGCACATATCAATGATTTAAAAAATGATTCTGTCTAACCGTCCTACATAAGGTACACTGCTTGAGGATCACTGTTCTAAGTTCTAAACAATAATATGTAACAAACCTTTATGTTCCTTCCTATATTAAATTAATTACAACTAATGGTTCTCATCATCTCTTCAATTCAGTTCATATCGTACTTATATCATTTTTCAGCATCTTAAAATTATGTAATCCACACTATAAGACACAAAGTGAAACCTGTATTCTACGTGATCAACGTATGTATCATATCTTCCAATTCTGCTTCACGTTCCATGTCTTTACATAATAACAGATCTGCATCCAGAGAGTGACACTGTAAATATATCATTTCTTCATTATCCACATCTTGAGAACCACTGTCCTAATGGTCTCAATATATATATATATATATATATATATATATATATATATATATATATATATATAAAACACTCACATACACACGTACACAGATAAGTGACGACAATTAGACGCACAAAGGTGAAAATATATTAATGGAGTAGGGATATTGGAACGAGCTGACCGACACAGGTAATTAACTTTTATGTTACTTTTATTTACCATAAAGAAACTTCACAACAGTTATTATCAAAATCAGAATATAAAAATCATATGTTACAGAATTAAATAAAGAAATAAACACATAAGTGCCCATCCCTCTGTTGAGAGAAGACCCCACAAGAAGAAATTAATTAAACTCCAAAAGGTCAAAAGATTAGCCCTGTGGTATAGGATTTTACTATACTGTAAAGAACAGAGTTTCTAAGTTAATCTATTCTGAAAAAAAAATGAACAGTATTAGCAAAACCTAAGAAAGACACAACAAAGTGAGTACATGGATTATACAGTATGAGAATTATTCATTCCTTCTTTCTCTCTTCTCAGACGACCGTGGCCACGTTCATTCGTTCTTACCTAATTGTTGATTAACAGGATCTGGAACATAGTTTCGTGGGTCACACAGCAAATCCAGTGTTATTTTGGCACAATAAACCCAAGCTCCTCAAAGACTGATTAAATCCTCTTCTTCGGGGAACGTTTATTTCGTTACTGTTATTAGCATTACAGTTCATGTCACATTAATTAGTCCAAGTAAGAAAATTAACAGTGCTCACGGTGTCAGTAGCTTGAGATTCCAATACATAAAGGAATGTCAGGTATGTACCTTCTCTCAGTATAAAAATTCCTTGTCACACCACAAATGATCGATAGTCGGGAAATGTCAATGTTTGATTATGTCGCTACAACGGCTGAATGTATATGAAATTGAGAAAAAAAGAAATCTGGAGAGTTATAGGTCCAGTTACAATGTATTCTTAATATTCTTTGGGTTGGTACTCTGTCTCTTTCTGGGTGTAAACAAGAGGCCAGACAGGTTCACCTTAAAAACCCGGTAGTTATATAAGAAAGTTATTTTTGTATTGTTGGACTTAGGTCCGTTATTCTCAGATTAGACCGCTGGTAGATTTTGGGGTTGACCCAATACTGTGTATGGAGAGAAAAAACAACCATATAATCACAATAACCACAACACCACTATTCTATCCTAACATAAGCCGCGTAGAGGTATAATTTAATATCCACTCGGTTATTAACTTTAATTAGAAACCACAAGTGTATATATTATTTTATCGTTTAACGAAACAACCCCAACCGCCCCCTCCCCACAACCCCCACCCCCCACCCCCTTCCGTGAAATAAGCCCTAGTCGTTTACAAAATTACTCAAAATGAATTAGAAATAAATATTTATTTCGTCAGTACTCATAGTGAATAGTGCATTTAATAGTTTACCAAATATCTCTTACTGGTTACTAGCAATTAGTTAAATCAACGCTACAGCCGGAACAATTTAGCTATAAATTATTTTAATTCCACTGGTCAATTAACACGCAAAGAAAAAATCCTAGTGAAATATAAATGATGAACTTAACAATTAAACCACTCAATTCAGAAAAATCTTAGTGAAATATAATGCCGGACTTAACAATTAAATCACTCAAGAGGCTATTATAAATATTTACCGTAACACAAATGACTATCTGCAATAAAAAAAACTTAGAAATTTCACTGGTATAATAGATCTAGAATATCGAAGCTAGACGTCTGAAAATTTGTGGGTACTGGATAAACTGAGTTTGAAAGCTGGAATATATATATGAAATAGACAAAAAGTCGCTGACCAGTGTGAGACATAACACCTTTGGGGAATTCTGCGTTCAGATTTTGAATCAAAGTCTATTTTGCCACTTTAGTCGACCGTAGACGTGATCCCACGGGCAAATCGTCTCTTTGATCTCGCCGATCCGTCTGTAGCTAATAACATTGACTAACGAACGGATGTGGAATATTTTCTATATAAGGCTATGTAAAAAAAACTATTGCTGTCTAGTCCTTTACAAAAGAAAACTGCTTGTTTACTCTCAGTTTCAGTTTTCCAAGAATCTTCCCAGAATTGCCATTTTTAGATTTTAAGCCACCGCATGCATGTTAGTATGCTACTTATGTTATTACACTTCTAACAGAGAATGGCATCATCTTCAAGAAGAGCATGTTTTCTTTCACCGCATTTATTTTGTTATATTTGTGGAGAGTACACTTTCAACGAAGAACATAGGAAGCATATTACTGTTTTTGTGAAAAAGGCATACTTTGCTTACTTTAAAGTAAAACTAGGTGACCAGGACAAGTCTTCGGCTCCTCATATTGTTTGCAAAACATGTGTTGAACACCTGCGACAGTGGACTTGTGGGAAAAGAAAATGTTTAAAATTTGGAATTCCAATGGTTTGGAGAGAGCCCAAGAACCACTATGAGGACTGTTATTTCTGTGTTGTGAATATTAAGGGAATTAATGGAAAAAAATCACAAAAAGTGGAAATATCCAGATTTAGATTCTGCTAGGCGACTTGTTCCACACGGAGATGACATACCAATTCCAACTTTCAGTCAGATTTCTGATTCCCTGCTAGAAGATGAGACAGCAGTGGTATGTGGAACGACAAGTGACAGTGATAGTGATTTCGAAGATGATTTTTCAGATGCTCAACGCTTCGACCAGCTTGAACTAAATGATCTAATCCGAGATCTATATCTCTCCAAGGAATCTTCAGAACTTTTGGCTTCAAGATTGAAAGAAAAAAAAATACTGACTGCTGAAACAAAGGTTACCTTTTATCGCAGCAGAGAGTAAGGTTTTATTCCATTCTTTTGTAAAGAAAACAACCTTGTGTTTTGTACTAATGTAGGAGGTCTTGTTAACAAAATGGGTGTAAGTTATACACCAGATGAGTGGCGACTTTTCATTGACAGCTCTAAAAGAAGTTTGAAGGGTGTTCTCTTACACAATGGTAACAGATATGGCTCAATTCCAATTGCTCATTCTACTACAATAAAGGAGGAGTATGCTACAATAAGCCCAGTTCTAGAAAAATTGAAGTATTTAGAACATAACTGGATGGTTTGTGTAGATCTTAAAATGATGAACTTCTTGCTTGACCAGTGTTGCGCACATATTTTTGACGCACAGATTACAAAAATACGATATGACTAATTGATATGAAAAAGAGATTACTTTTGTTACAGTCAAAGTTATATCATCCATGATTTGATTTATACTTTTGATTATGTGGATGATCTCCCCTTGAATATTGATTTCGCGGATGAATACCGAATTTATGTAATTTCTCATTTGTTAGGGCCAGAAAATAGATTGATCTCGTTCAATATGTTTATGGCCTGAATTTATATGTATTACTTGTCTAGTACAAGAAGATTCAGTCTTATATTGTATATCTTCGCATGCTTAGGTCGGACTATATTCTTTGTGCCGAACTCTAGGGGCAGGTATTCGTTTTCCTAGAGAAGTCGTGAGAAGTCCCGACGAAGTCGCCGATGATGGCTGTGTTCCCTGGGCTGGTCGATTTAGGAAAGTTGAAAGTGATCTCTGTGAATTCTTATAAGGGAGAACGATGTCTCGCTACGTGATAATAGTATGTGAGATTCTCCTGTTGTTCTTTGGTAGCGCCAAGGAATGGCGTATGTATTTATTCCTAAATCAAGGTAACGCCAGACCCTTTGTTTCGATGAACTATGTTTGTTAGACCTAGAGGAAGCAATCGTATTAGCGCACCTCTAGGATCATTAAATACAGATGAAGATGACAGATTGTCCTACAGATGTCATGTATTTTCAGGAAGCAGCCCTACTGATTGTAGAACGGTATGGGAACCTATTGGGAACATTTATGTTCAGAATTAAGATTTAATTTCGGCTCATCATTTACCCTCATGAGTGAGCGAAATTCGTGATGGTAGCCATTTTTAATTCCCATCATTATAATGGATCATTGTCAAGAGAAAAGAAAGTAAATCCTACTATCGGACAATGATGCAGAGATCATCCTAGCAAGGAAATATACTATTGTGGGTTACCATTGCTTCCATAAAGTTGATGAATTTACGACTTGTGAAAAACTTAGCCAGGAAAAGGTTCTAGCATCGAACCACTATTGATATTCATGTATTTACCTTTTCTGAGTATGTGGCGATAGACAACCAGAATATTTGCCTACTGTCGTCCCATAATGTATTCATATGCTGTCTGAAGATGCTGCTGATGTTACTACTCAAATATTCAGTATGATGATGTTTTGCCAACTATGTACTGTAACTGTCATATGAAGTGTTTACGTTCCTGTTGCTGTGGCCGTATAATGAATACTGGAAAAGTCCACAGCTGTTCACCCACATTTTTGACTCTATACATGTGGCATGTACATCATGATTCCATTGACTCTACATCCACACCTTCTTATGTGATGAACACTTTCCACTTGTATGTTACGTCCTGTGATGCAAGTCTACACTGTTACTTGGGTGTCCACCTTGGTGTAATACCATATCACGCATTCGCGACAAGAGATCATCATCATCATCACACTCACAGAATATATATACAAAGAAGAACAGTCTGAGCATTTACAGTATGAGTCTTTACAACCAGCAAATGGGATTCACCAAATATCCATGCTTTATATGTGTGTGGGATAACAGGGCAAAGGATATGCACTGCACAAAGAAACAGTGGCCGTTGAGGGATGAATTTAAAGTTGGAGAAAAAAAATATTGTCAATAAGCCTCTCATTGATCGAAAAAGAGTTCTACTGCCACCATTACATATAAAGCTTGGCTTGATGAAGCAATTTCTTAAGGCACTGAACAAAGATGGTATCTGTTTTAATTACTTATGCAGAAAGTTTCCAGAATTGAGCATAGACAAACTTAAAGCTGGAATTTTTGATGGACATCAAATTAGAAAGTTAATAAACGATCCAAATTTTATTGATTCCATGAACAATACAGAGTCCACAGCCTGGTCATCATTTGTTTTAGTTGTGCAAAACTTTCTGGGTAACTTTAAAGCAGACAATTATTCTGAATTAATTGGAAACATGCTGTCGAGTTTTTGTGAAATTGGATGCAACATGAGCATAAAATTGCACTACCTCCGTAACCATTTACATTTATTTCCGGAGAATCTTGGCGACTTTAGTGAGGAGCAAGGTGAAAGATTTCACCAAGATATAAAAACAATGGAAGAGAGATACCAGGGACTTTGGGATGCCCAAATGATGGCAGATTACTGTTGGACCCTTAAGCGTGACTGTCCGGGCATATCACATTCCAGGAAGTCCTCGAAAAGATCCTTTTTGCGTGTTGACTAAGCAAGTGCTAGTGATAAAGTTTTATTACATTTTTTGGTAATATATGCACAGTAATTACATATAATATGAATGCAGACTAAAGTCAAAATGCCACTGATAGCACCTAACTCTAGGATTGTACATAACAATTGCCCTACTAATATGGTCATTCTTAGTTATCTCAAAAACTAGAGCTGATAGAAAAAATCTGATTACATTTTTGGAATCAGCAACCCAAAGTTACCCAAGAACAGCTATAAAATTTAAGGCACCATGTTAAGGTCAAAGGGACGTGATCCGTACTATGCTGATTGTACAGAGTGAATTCAGGGTTGTGGCACTTGTTGGCTTGTTTAATTGTGAGTTGTTTAAACATTTATATGTTAGAAAACAGTGTGTACAGAAAAGCGTCGTGAGCGCTAGTCAATTAGTTATTCTGTACTGGTTTCGGCCGGCTGTGAATAGCTCACGGCTAGTCCGTGAACAGCCGAGTCCGGTGACTGTTTGGCGGGAGATGTGTGTGTTCCCGGGGCAGTCTTGAGCAGTCTAAGTTTGGGCGTTGACTGGAGTCAGCCCTGTGTCTTGTGTGTGTTCCCATGGTAGTGTTAGGGAACGATGTTTGGCCATTTTTCGAGGTGTACTATTACTTGCCTATTTAGGTGTGATTATCTGCAGATAAGAGAAGATAAGGGTAAATAAGATAGAATAGAAGGTACATTATTCTTAAGAGATGTGCTAAGGGTCTTTGTGTGTACCGACCCCAGATTTCATACGTATTATTATTTGATTGCACTGCTAGGCCAGCAGTTGCTTTTTGAGGATCCATGAACAGATATCAGAGTTATTGAAGAGATTATAAGGCCAGGATTTGTGCAGGCCAGATTACTTGTAGACTGCAGAGCGGACGGTCTTTTGAGTATATATAGATTAAAGTCTGTGTGGCGTTTAGTAACTGCAGTATCAGCAGTCGTTCTGGTGGAACATTAGAACTGCGAGTATATATAGATTTAAGCCTGTGTGGCGTTTTGTAACTGCAGTGTATGCAGTCGTTGGGGTATTCATATAGATCTGTGCACGTTCTATAAGAACTACACTTCTATTTAGTAGTTGAGCTCTATGGAGAAGATATGATGAGGCCAGTGCATTGATGACATTATTAGTACTGCGATTGTCAGCAGTCGTTCTGGTGGATTTACTGATGTCACATTAGAACCGTGATGTAAACAGGGTTTACATCATACTGGAAACCTATGACATTTTGCACAATTGAATATTATTGGATTTTGTATGCTGTTGTACCTGTGTAGTGTATCGTACCGGATTGATGTTGCTGTGTGAATAAATTATGAGCTGTCAATTGGAAATGAACACCAGTCTGATTCGTTGATCTATGCTTGACAGTACAGGGTGAGTGACTGTACCCTCCATACCACTCACTACAGACTTTATACACAGTAACAGTTCAGTCTTAACCTATTTATAAATAGCCCTGTGTGGGCGTGGCCTATAATCAGAACTCATTTCGTCTTTATCATTGAAGGACACTATCGCACACCACTACTTTTACAGGCATACCTTTACAGTGGTGGTTTCCAGTCATTTAGGGTGTGATACCCGATACAGAAGACGTTACTGCTAAAAAGAACGGTAACACACCAAAATGTCTGTATACCAGTGTTATCTCCCCTTTCCTCCGATTAATTCCCCCTGACCAGTGTCCACTGAAAGTATGTCTTAACTTATCGACCTTGATTTTCTTCATAGCTTATCTCCCCCTGAGAAAGTGCAATCCATCACAGGTACAACTTTTGAATAATCGCCCTTGGTTCTACAAATATACAACCCGTTCCCTCTCTCTAGGTGAGACATAGTCTGTTAGTAAAAATTCCTCGTGGTTATAAAACATAGAGAGAAAGAAAATGTGCGTGGCCAAATTATGAGTTTGACAGATATATAGAAGTGAAGGGGACTGCTTTAACAAAACGTACATAACTAATTGAGGAAGCCAGGTGGAAAACAATTAGATGCAAAACGTGTAGATAAATGTAATCTATATTTCCGTAATCTCTGTCACAGTTCGTCCACGCTTGAAGATATGAAACCATTTTCTTGTCTACATTATGGAAACAGAGTTACCTATAACCGTGGCTTCCGGGTGACTGTTTTCTTCACTCTCATCTTCCTCCTCCTTCGTTGTCCAATTCCTACTCATAAAGTCTGCTCCAACGTTTTCTTTTCCTGGAATGTATTCTACTTTAAAGGAATACACGCTCAGCAACAACGCCCAGCGCATTATTCTCGCATCGAATTCTTTATTCGCACCAAGAAACGCCAGCGGAGCATGATCAGTCTGCACCGTGAATGATATTCCGTACAGATATTCTTGGTGTGTCCTTATACCATGAACCAGTGCCAGACATTCTCTTTCGACTGTGGAATAGTTCCGTTCTGCTTTATTCAATTTACGACTGCCGTATGCCACTGGGAATAGCTGGTTCGGATCATCGTCGCCTGCTTGAAGCAGAGTTGACCCGATGCCTTGACCCGATGCGCCGATTTGCAATAGGAAGGGTTTGGTAATAACAGGTAGTCGTAAAATTAGATATTCAGACAGCTGTTTCTTGAGCGTGACGTAAGCGTCTTCGCACTTGGAATCCCAGATAATTCTCTCAGGTCGCCCCTTCTTTGTAAGGTCAGTAAGGGGTACAGTCAAACCATTGAAGTTTTTGATGAATTTCTGGTAATAAGCACATAGTGATAGGAACGACCTTGTTTCTCTCTTCGTTCTTGGCCTCTTTGCTGCACGTATCTTCTCTACGTTCTTAGCAACTGGCCACATGGAACCGTGAGCGATGGTATGCCCCAGGAAGTCGAGCTTTTCGAAGCCGATTAAACATTTGCTAGGTCTAGCTGTGAGACCCGTTTCCTGTAGTCTCATGAGGAGCATAGCAACCGTAGCAATGTGTTCTTCTTATGTGTTTGTTGCCACCAGTATATCGTCCATGAAATTGTGTATATGTGGACTGTGCACTGGTTCTAAAAGCTTTTTCATCATCCTTGTGAACACTCCTGGTGCATTTTGTAAACCAAATGGCATCACGTTGAACGTATAGTGTCCTTCACTGGTGCTGAAAGCTAGCAAAGGCTTAGTTTCCTCCTTGACTGGTATTTGATAATAACCTTTACTCAGGTCAATCTTGGAGAAAATCCGTGCCTTGCTTAGCTTGCTAAAAGCCTCAGAAGCGCTTTGCAGAGGTTCCGGCTGGAATTCCGTTACAGTGTTCAGTAGACGGTAATCGATGCACATCCGAACTTCCTTATTGGGCTTCTGCAACAGCACTACGCTCGCACTATAAGGAGATGTAGACTCACTAATAATTCCTGTTTTACGTAGCTTGTCTATCTCTTCCCGTAGCGTATCAGCTTTTGCATACGGAATAGGGTAAACTCTGGTTCGAACATGTGTCTCATTTGTAAGTTTTATCTCGAACTCTACGAGATGTGTTCGCCCAGGTACATCCGTTAGCACTGCTGTGTACAGTTTCAGTAGCGCCCTCGTTTCTGTCTGTTGTGCTTCAGAGAGAGTGTCATCTATGTTTACAACCTTGAAAGATTCCGTTTGTTGCAATGGATGTTCCATGCAACTATCGTCATCTTCATCATCTGCGGTAGCTATGGTGACCACCAGGAGATGTTCGGAGGACGGCAACGGTCTTTCCAAGTATTTCTTTAACAGATTTACATGGTAGACCTTCTCCTTTCCTTTAATAGAGATCTGATAGTTAGTTCTCGAGATCTTTTTAAGGACGGTAAACGACACTTCACATCCGATGCGTAGTTTGTTGCTTCCTGTTGGCAGTAACAACAAAACTTTCTCCCCTGGTTGTAGTTCTCTCTCTTTCGCTGCTTTATTATATCGTTTAGTTTGCTTTGCGCGTGCTCGCCTAAGGTTGGTCGTTGCTAGATCCCATCCTAGTTGTAACCTTTTATTAATTCCTATACATATTTACTGGCTGAGACCACTGTCTCATCAGCCTTCTGTTCTGTCAGGGACCGAAGTAAGGCTTCAAGCGGCCCATTAATAGGTCTGCCGAATAACAGAGTAGCTGGGGGAAAACCTATAGAGGCCTGTGGGACTTCCGTATAGGCGAATAAGGCTGCAGGAATAAAAAGGTCCCAATCTTCAGGTTTCTCTTGTCCGAGCTTACGCAACACCATGGTGAAGCTGCCGTTGAAACGTTCCACAAGCCCATGTCCGGTCGGATGGTACGGGCTTGTGTGGATGTGTTTGGCCCTCAAGATCTTAAAGATCTCCTCCATTAACAGGCTACGGAATTGATATCCATTATTCGTCAAAACTTGTTGAGGAAATCCCAACCGTGTCAAAATTGCACGAGGGCTTCTGAGTCATGCTTGGAATCCGTGCATGTTAGCGGTATAGCTTCGGTCCACATAGTGCAAGTGTCGACTAAGGTCAGGATAAACCTGTTCCTACTTTTAGTCCTTTCCGGGGGTCCTATAATGTCGACAGCAACCCGTTCAAATGGTGTCCCCACTATTGGCATTTCACCCATGGGGATTGGAGGTGTCCAATGCTTGGGTGCCACCCATTGGAATTGGCGCAGGATTTCACGTACCTGATAATATCAGAGTTCATTCCTGACCATCAATATTGAGTCGATATTCGCTGATTAGAGGCGTTCTGTCCCATATGTCCGCTGAAGGGAAGAGAGTGCCCCATTTCTAAGATTTGGTCTCTGTACTACGTCGGTACTAGGAGCTGGTTATGCCCTTGTTCAGGGTTGCCCGTTCTACAATAAAGTACGTCATCCTTAGAAAAAATGTCCGCGTTGTGTCTGGGGTCCTTGGCCATGGGCAGTTTCCTAAAGCAGGGCTCCAAGGTAGAGTCCTATTGTTGCGCCTCTTTTAGTTTTTTAGGTAACAAATTTGGCGCAGGCTCCCGTTCCTTCTTGGTTTGCCCTCTTGTGGTTACTGCTGCCACAACTGGCTCTTTCAGTCTCCCAATAAACACATATCTACAGCCAAAAATGACTGGGTAGATCGGGTCGTCCATGATAGCCGCTTTGATCACACATCTGACGAAATCAGAGTGATTTCAACCAATGCGATGGAACGCGTCATGGATGCATCTCCTTTAAAAACTCCACACAGTTTGACGGTTTCTTCTGTTTCTTGACCGGGTTTGACCAAGTGTCTTGCGACAATGCAATCAAAGGACAACCCTGTATCAAACAAAGAATATGTTGAAGTCCCGTTCAAAATAACAGTACCTCCCGTTGAGGGCCTCTCCCCCTCTCGTGAAACGTGTGTGTAAACCTACTTCTTTGTTAATCCACTATGTCGAGATACAAATATGCCCCAGCCAATCAACGTTCAACAGACTCTGAGACAGGACAGAATAAAATTAGGCATAAGCCCTGTTTTTCGGGACGTGGTCACGGCCATCTTGTTCCCCCAAGATGGCGGCAGACAGGATAATTGGAAAAATAAAAGAGGAAAAACTTAAGCCTAAAATTTCGGGACGCGGTCACGTAATGTACCAAACCGCAGATAACCAATCAAAAGGTTTCCTTACACACTGGCATCTACCTGAGTTTACCTTTATAAACAGGAGCATTTTATTCAAAATCACACACACCAACACGAAGCCAGCTAGACGACATACTGGGGAAGAGAAAGCTTTCAAGACTGATTTATTGCTCACCTGCATTGACCGGGCAGACTTGCTTCACTAGTCGAGTCAAAATCTGGCTTGTATAAATCTTAGAGGGTAAGTATACTTACTATAAACTTGTAGGAGAATAGGCCTACAGCAGATATATAATGTTTGTATTTGTTGTGTGTCATTTATACTACCTACACCTGTATATATTTAATATTTCACTATGAATGTATCAGATATACTGATTAAGTATAATGATTGTATTTCCTGATATGATTGATGAAGACGAAAACCAACTGAAATATAACCAAAACAGTCCTTGTTAGGACTCATATAACTCCAATCTATTGTCTCATATAACTCCAATCTATTGTCTCATATAACTCCAACCTGAAATATAACCAAACAGTCATTGTCTCATATAACTCCAATCTGAAACAGAAAATAGCCTACGTCTGCATATATTTAATAGAGGAAGTGGAGGGGAACTGCGGTAAGACGTGGAATACAATGGATGGGTTTGAAAAAAAAAATCGAAAAAAGGTGATTCGTCTTACGAGGACAAAGGACAAAGAAAATAGTCTACGTTACGACCACAAGGCCTTCGTCAGGAAAGGAAAGAAAGTGAAGGCTAGATAGGACACATAAAAACTAAATAAAATAAAAACTGGGTACTTCCCTGAAGGCAAGAACCGAAATTCTATCAAAATCGCTGTCCTGTTGATAAGCGCGTGGCTGAACAGAAAGCGACTTCCGCCGCCGGATGTACACAATGCATACTAAGAAACTAAAAAACGAAACCGGAAAATAAACTACCCAACGTGATAAAAGTGGGGACTGGAAATAATAAGGGACAGAATGAGTGGAAGATAAATAAATATGAAATTAAAAAAATAAAAATAAAAAAAATAAAAATAAAAAAAAAAAATAAAATTTAAAAAAAAAAAAAAAATGTATATGGCATACAAATAGAAGAATAGGATAAGAGTGGAAAGAGTAAAATAGAGCAAGAGAGGAGAGGGTGACCTCAGACAAAGGTGTGAAAAGTGTTGAGACCGGCTGGTTTTAGACACCCCATGCGGTGGATAAGACGGTTCTCAAGCTGTTCTCGGCTGGCAGTGTCAGAGGAGCAGGATCGGATCGCTGTGACCTGGATGTCGATGGGACCATGGTGGTCAGGACCATTGAAGTGTATAGCAACTGGTGTTGACTTTTGCTGAGCGATGTCATTTAAGTGCTGGCTGAATCTGTCCCCAAGTCGTTTGCCTGTTTGGCCAATATAGGTTTTGCAGCAACGTTTACATATGATCGTATATATGACATTGCGCGATTCACACGTGAAGCTACTAGTGATGGTGTACGTAGCCTTAGGAAAGGACACCTTCTGGGTTGAGATGACATACTTGCACGTGTTGCATCGTGTCCGACCACAGGGTAGTGTGCCAAAGTGAGTGGCATTCTCCTTTGGGAGACGGCTGTGAACAAGAAGATCCTTCAAGTTCTTGTCACGTCTATATGCCACCAAAGGTGCTTCACTGAATACTTTTTGGGTCAGAGGCTCTGCTTGGAGGATAGGGAGGTGGCGGAAAAGGATCTGTTTGACAGTAGTACTGTGAGGGTGATGGGTCAAGATTAATTTGACTCTATCCGAAGTGGATTTATGGTGAGGTTTGAGGGCCTCCAGACGAGAGATGGGGAGCACACGTTGGAGAGCAGAGGTGAGAACATGTTCTGGATAAAGTCTGTTACGGAAAAAATCCAACATCTCATTTGCTCGTAAGTGGAAGTCATCGTCGTCTTGGCATAAACGGCGGAGGCGGAGAAGTTGTGAAAAAGGAAGGGAGTCACGACAGGCCCGAGGATGAGAAGAGGTATACAGGAGGTAGCTGTGGGCATCTGTCGGCTTGTAGTATACTGAGGTATTAAGGCCGGAGGGCGTGATAGAAATAGTAATGTCAAGGAAGTTGACAGATACTGTGGAGACGAGGGAGGTGAACTTGATGGTGGGGTGAAAGTGGTTCACAAAGTCGATGAAGCGGTGTAAAACAGTCTCAGACATATCTGTGAGACCTATGCCATCATCGATATATCTGCGGTAAAACCCAGGGAAAGGACCGGAGTATTGTTGCCATATCTGATGCTCCAAGTGGCCCATGAATAGACAGGCATAGCTGGGACCCATCTTCGTTCCCATGGCAACACCGCTAATTTGGTCAAAAAAACTGACCATTGAATTCAAAGGAATTCAGTTGAAGGACCAGTTCAGCAAGACGGAGAAGAGTGACAGTGGATATAGAAGGGCAAGTGCGTTGGTCCAGAAAAAAACTGAAGAGCTCGGAGACCATCAGAGTGGGGAATAGAGGTATACAGAGAGCAGACGTCCAGCAAGAAAAGACGGTAGGAGCGGTCTGCTGGGAGTCGGATAGAGGAGAAAGTTGTAAGAGCGTGATTGGTGTCTTTGATGAAGGAGGGAAGATTCACAACGATAGGCTGGAAAATGCTATCGAGAAAGTCAGAAATGTGTTCAGTAGGACAAGAACAGGCTGAGACAATAGGTCTTCCAGGGTTTTCGATCTTGTGAATTTTGGGGAGCATGTAGAATACAGGCTTGCCCAAAGAGCTGTCATGAATCCTGAGATGAGATGCTTCGGGAGGAAGATCATTACTAGTGATAAGCTGTTTAATCGTGTTGTGTACAATGCGATTGTTAGAGACAGTCGCATCGCTGGTCCTGGACCTGTAAAAAGAGCCATTGGTCAACTGGTTTTTACCTTCACTTAGGTACAAGTCCTTCTGCCAGACGACAATGGCTCCTCCCTTGTCAGCCGGTTTGATGACAATGTCGTCTCTACGGCGAAGAAGGGAGAGAGCACCAGACTCCGCCGAAGTGAGATTGGAATAATGCAATCTACGAGGGCGGAGCTGCTGAATGTCATGGATGGTGTTCTTGATATACAGGTCCAGGGCATGAGAGGCTCCAGGTTTAGGTGTAAAGGGAGGTTTAGTAGAGTCAGAAAAGCGTGCGAAGATGTCGGATTCAGCCTGAGACTGCGGAGTGCTGTCTTTCTCTCTAAAATGGAGCTTCAGCCTCATGCGACGGTGAAACCGATGAACATCCTGGAGGAGATTGTATTGGTCTAGGGTCGGACGAAGAGGAACAAATTTTAGGCCCTTACTAAGAACAGAGCGCTCTCCCTCAGAGAGGGGTAGATCTGGGGGGATGCAGACTACCTGAGTGCATGATGGAGTGGAGGATGGAGGGGTAGCTATGGGGGTAGGGATGAGACGGGATAGTTTATGGTGTTTAGACGTGGAAAGGAACTCATGCAGCTGCCGGTTCAGTGTGTGGATAGTGGTGCGTATCATAGAATAGAAAGGGAAGTTGTTGGAGGTGAGACAACGTAAGCGAAGCAGAAGCTGGGTCTGTTGGGCACTGAGGTCTGATAAAAGGCGGGAGTGACTGGCGGCCACTACGCGCATACGTTGAAAGCCACATCTGGTCTCAATTCGTTGTAGGAGACGTTGTTCCCTAGGATTGAGTGTACCAGCAGATGGATGAAAATTGGAAGAAAATCCATTAGGAAGAATTTTGTGGTGGAGGCAGGTGTGAATAAAGTGGAGATGGGAGGTGAATCTAGTTTTCTTGAAAGTAACGAACGCAAAGTCAATAGCGACACGGGATATATCAGGAGGTAGGGAGCTAAAGCTGGTGGTAACCGACACACGGAGAGAGTTGATAAAATATTTCAGCGAGGGCATAGTGGGGAAAAGTAAAACGTCCAGAAAATAAAAAACGTAAAATATGAAATAAATATAAGACGCTGAAACAATAAATAAATAGGGTAGATTGCGGTAATATAAGGTATGAAGGAAGAATAGGGAAATACGAAAATAAATAGGTGAATAGGATATAAAATACTGAGAAAAGGCGATAGGATAGGATCAGGGAGATAAGCAGGATATGTAGATAGAGATACGAGATAACAGAGACACGGTGCAGTCAAAAAAAATATATATATAATCGAGGAAGTGGAGGGGAACTGCGGTAAGACGTGGAATACAATGGATGGGTTTGAAAAAAAATCGAAAAAAGGTGATTCGTCTTACGAGGACAAAAGACAAAGAAAATAGTCTACGTTACGGCCACAAGGCCTTCGTCAGGAAAGGAAAGAAAGTGAAGGCTAGATAGGACACATAAAAACTAAATAAAATAAAAACTGGGTACTTCCCTGAAGGCAAGAACCGAAATTCTATCAAAATCGCTGTCCTGTTGATAAGCGCGTGGCTGAACAGAAAGCGACTTCCGCGCCGGATGTACACAATGCATACTAAGAAACTAAAAAACGAAACCGGAAAATAAACTACCCAACGTGATAAAAGTGGGGACTGGAAATAAAAAGGGACAGAATGAGTGGAAGATAAATAAATAGGAAATAAAAAAAATTAAAATAAAAAAAAAATAAAAAAAAAAAAATAAAATTTAAAAAAAAAAAAAAAAAAAAAAAATGTATATGGCATACAAATAGAAGAATAGGATAAGAGTGGAAAGAGTAAAATAGAGCAAGAGAGGAAAGGGTGACCTCAGACAAAGGTGTGAAAAGTGTTGAGAAGGCTGGTTTTAGACACCCCATGCGGTGGATAAGACGGTTCTCAAGCTGTTCTCGGCTGGCAGTGTCAGAGGAGCAGGATCGGATCGCTGTGACCTGGATGTCGATGGGACCATGGTGGTCAGGACCATTGAAGTGTATAGCAACTGGTGTTGACTTTTGCTGAGCGATGTCATTTAAGTGCTGGCTGAATCTGTCCCCAAGTCGTTTGCCTGTTTGGCCAATATAGGTTTTGCAGCAACGTTTACATATGATCGTATAAATGACATTGCGCGATTCACACGTGAAGCTACTAGTGATGGTGTACGTAGCCTTAGGAAAGGACACCTTCTGGATTGAGATGACATACTTGCACGTGTTGCATCGTGTCCGACCACAGGGTAGTGTGCCAAAGTGAGTGGCATTCTCCTTTGGGAGACGGCTGTGAACAAGAAGATCCTTCAAGTTCTTGTCACGTCTATATGCCACCAAAGGTGCTTCTAAACTTATATATTTAATATTACTTTAGTTTTTGTTTTACTATAAATGTATCAGAACACAACAATATTGTTAGGATATATTTTACAGGCCTGTATAACACTTGTCAGAGATGCCTGGTATATTATAGGGGGAAGGTAACGGTTGTATCACACCTAGGTGTACACATTATTGGATGTATTCATGTATTGAATTTATATTATTGGATGTATTCATGTATTGAATTTATATTATTGGATGTCTTCAGGTATTAATTTATCAGAAAGAATGTTTTGCAAGTACACACCTGTCTTGTCTCGCTATTGCTAAATCATACTGAGCCATGTTGTCATTCATCCTACATGCAGACACCTGAGACACGTTCATCTCATATACACTAGAAATAGGTGGGCATGATGACAGAAATTAGCCCCTATTTTTACTGGTTACAGGTTTTATTCGTGTCATCCAACCTGAGGTCGTATGTTCGAGTCAATCCAGCTGCTTGGAACTTCGCAGGAGCACAGTGATTGTACCGGAGCAACATCCTTAGTCCCCCTCAGTCTTGGGTGGGCTAACGAAACGATCATCAGCGGGTGTTGTGTGCAAGAAATTAAGGACATAACTGTTTCAAGAGATGAGTACACATTAGTACCAGTTCCGTCGGCAATTGTGAGCATTTAACGGTCAAGGAAGAAAAAGGGATTTAGCGTAGTAAGAGATAAGATTAACAGCATAGCTGATAAATTTTATATATTTAATTAACAGCACTGCTGATACATTTACTATAATTGATTAACAGCACAGCTGATATAATTTTTGTTCCTATAATTGGAAGACTTGTAATATATATATATATATAAATATATATATATATGTGTGTGTGTGTGTGTGGGTGGGTGGGTGGGTGGGAGTGTGTGTGTGTGTGTGTGTGTGTGTGTGTGTGTGTGTGTGTGTGTGTGTGTGTGTGTGTGTGTGTGTGTGTGTGTGTGTGTGTGTGTGTGTGTGTGTGTGTGTGTGTGTGTGTGTGTGTGTGTGTGTGTGTGTGTGTGTGTGTGTAAATCATATGTAAACTTACAAATCCATTACATTCCATCTTCCAACATCCACCCTTCAGCACAAGAGTAGATAGTATATAGTCTTAATAAATAAGGAAATTGTATTTGAACGACTTGTAAATTTTATAATTGTTAAGTAAAATCTGTTTCCTTGTTTTAATATCACAGTTAGTTACACAGCGGGGGTGGCAATTTATGACTGTCTCCTCTCTACTAATTTTTCGAGATCAGATCATTCACAGCCGTAACTAATTTGTGATACCAGTAGTTCTCTCATACACCGGGACTTCACCATTTTCTGCAGAAATTCTACTTCTGTATTGTCAGTACTATGCTGATCCTAGAGCCAATAAAAACCTCTCGCTACACTGGGGGCTCGTTCCTGAGATATTTTATATACCTTGAGCCATACTTAGTCTATTCATCTATCTACTAACTCTATCTTGTGCCACCCATAGATAACAAAAGAAACAAAATTTTTGAAAAAATTCATAAATATCATTTTTTTATTGTTTTCTTAGGAGGAGTACCATTTAGTACTCAGTAAATAGTTGATGCTCACAAAGTTGCACGGAAATTATTTGTTCAATTAAAATTAATTAAGTTTAATTACAATAATTTGGATATAGTAAATTTACATACCCTCTCTAAGTAACGCCATGGCTGATTTAGTGAAGTTCAGAACTACTATCATGCAGATGGGTAAGGAATTAAATATGACAGGTGATGCTCTTATTCAGTATGTCACAACAGAAGTGGACAAACACATGGATAGAGAGGAAAGGAAGTTGCAAGTAGAAGCGGAGAGAGAAGCCAAAAGACTGGAAGCTGAGAGAGAAAACAAAAGATTAGAAGTTGAAGAAAGGAAATTAGCAGCTGAAGCCAAGAAATTGGAGGCTGAAAATGAGGCAAAGAAAATTGAAGCTAAGGAAAGGAAATTACAAGCAGAGAGAGAGCATCAATTGAGATTAAAAGAGCTTGAAATTCAGGCAACTACTGGCAATAATGGTGGTAGCTCACCTCACTCTGAGAGTAGCTCCAGCCAGAGCACCTCAAGTGGGGCCATGAATTTTCATCTGGACCCATTTGTTGAGAAAGAAGACGCCATTGAGTCGTACCTGGATAGATACGAAAGACTTGCCACTACCTATGGCTTAGTGAAAGAAAAGTAGAGTCTTAAACTATCTCAGGGATTGAGAGGTGTGGCCTACGATGTATATTTGAAGCTCTCAAGAGATGACCAGGAAGATTATGAAATCCTGAAGCAGGCATTGCTTGTGAGAAACGAAAAGAACTCAGAATCGTATAGAAAGTATTTCCGAACAGCTAAACTTCTTCCAGGAGAAAACTATCACCAATTCTTTGCTAGATTGGAAACCTATTTGGAAAAATGGAGTAGTTTAGGAAAGTGTCAGGATCTGAAAGAAATTATAATGATGGAGCAAGTGAAAGAGTCCATGCCTCAAGAAATGAGGAAGTTTATCATGGAACTAGGAGCAGAGAGATTGGGAGATATTGTAACTGTTGCTGGGAGATATCAAGCAGCTCAGGCAGAATTATTAGAAAATAAGAAGAAGCAGGGTGAAAACTTCAAATCATCACAAAACTATTCCAAATATGAACAAAAGGACCATACCACAAGGAACAAACAAAGATTTGACCAAAAGGACAAAAACCCTCTAAGATCGGATAAGACACCTTACCGGAAGGAAGGAAAGTGGTGTAAAACTTGTCTAATGAGTAACCACAATACTGCAGACTGCAGAAGGAACAACCCTCCTTATCACGCTGCGTGTCTTACAACAGGGAACAAGGGAAGGAAGGAACAGGCAGTTAGTCAGAATGATCTCCATCATCCCCCTGTCTGTGAGGAAGTGACATGTAATGGCACTAAAATTCAGTGCTTATATGATTCAGGATTGGAATTCGACTCAGTCGTGAGTGTAACACTAGTGCACCCTGATCAAATTACCACAGAAACAGTGGACATACAAGGGGCAATGCAGGGAACCGGCACCATGACATTATTGATAGGGGAATTAAGACGTAGCTTGGTCCCTTCTTGGGACCTCAAGACGCGTCAACAGTGAGAAATGCAGTTAGCGACCCATAGCTAGACTGCTTGCGTCAGGGTCAGTAAACCAAGACCCTACTCCACCTCCAAGTGGTGGTCCTGGAAACAGGCTGCATCACTGCAGTCTGGCTGAGGGAGTAGGGATCGAAGAGGGAAGGCTAACCCGGTCCCAAAAATGTTGTGCTGAAGTTGGATGTGTCAGCCGAAAGGCGCAAATATCGCAGTTTCGCTGTAAACGGACACAACGCAACCAACGTCCTTTTCAGGACGAACGAAGAAGAAGAAGAAGAAGAAGAAGATCCCTTCTGAATAGAGTAGAACAGGTGATAGCTCAGTGAGAGGTAATGTAAAGAAAATAGATTTTCACGAGTGAGATGGTGGAAACTAATTAGAGTCTGTCCCTGAAATCGAGAAACTTCTCTCCTTCAGCCTATCTCTACAACAGAGCAGACAGGTTGCGAAAGTTTGTAAACAAGCTCGTTTGATATGGTCAAGTAAAAAGAGGCGTGGATTAGAAGGCGAGTCAGACAGGCAGAGAAATGCGTGACTTAGTTAGCGAATCTTAAAACTACGCCGAGGTCACAAAAGGCTGTAGGATACGGGAGGCTTTATTTCCGATATACGTCACAGGACTCCAATTCTGTTTTGGTCTCACAAGAGACCCCCGGGAACTACACGAAGAGGATCATAAATACATGGAGCTAACATTAGTTACAGTTACCATCGTGGTAAACATGGATTCTGATAGAGACAAGATAGTGTTCCTTATAGACTCTCTGTTAGAGACAAGATAGTGTTCCTCACATGCTCTCTGTTAGAGACAAGATAGTGTTCCTCACAGGCTCTCTGTTAGAGACAAGATAGTGTTCCTCACAGGCTCTCGGTTAGAGACAAGATAGTGTTCCTCACAGGCTCTCTCTGCCATCAATGGTACCTATACCTTGTAGCGGTGTGGCAGCTTGGGTACCCTGACAATCCCCAGAGCTATGCCAGTGAGAGTTTTACTCCTGGTAGGTTCAACCAAGCTGGACTGGTCTGTGTGGGTAGGGGTCAGACAAAAGCTGGTACCCTGGTCCTCCAGGTTGGGGGTTTTAGCATAGGGCTGACACCCCTGTCTATGTAAAAAAAATCGCACGTTACGGAAACAACAATAAATGGAAAAACTTTGCTGCGGGATGGACATTCGGAGTCTGTGGCTCGTATGACTGTCAGTGGTGAAAGCCGAAAGGAAGCCACTGACATGAAAACGGATGTCCTGACCGCAAAACAGGATACAAGAATAGGTTTTTGGAATGTCAGGACAATGTACGAGACAGGTAAACTAAAACAGGTCACGGCAGAAATGAGAAACTATAGGTTACACATTCTAGGGATAAGCGAGAGCAGATGGACATGCGCAGGAAAAGTTAAAACAGCAACAGGAGAAACAGTACTTTACTCTGGAAGAGAGGATGGACAGCACAATGAAGGCGTAGCCATTATTCTACAGAAAGGAATAGAAAGGACATTACTGGAATGGAAACCCATCAACAACAGACTGATAAGATTAAGATTGAGAGGGAGATTCACCAACACTACAATAATACAATGCTACACACCAACGAATGATAGCGATGAGGAGGTCAAGGATGAATTCTATCAACAACTGCAGAAAGAAATGGAGGACACACCTAGATATGATCTTGTTATAGTAATGGGAGACCTCAATGCGAAAGTTGGTACACAGAATACACATAATGAAAGAACAATGGGGAAATGCGGCAGTGGAAGAGCAAATGAAAATGGGGATAAACTAATAAGTTTCTGTAGCATTAACAACCTGGTCATTGGAGGAACACTCTTCCCACATAAAGAAATTCACAAATTAACATGGGAATCACCAAATGGTCGGGACAGAAACCAGATGTGGTCATCATGGTTAACGGTAGATGGAGACATGCATTACAAGATGTGAAGGTAAGAAGAGGTGCAGATGTGGGAAGTGATCACCATTTAGTAGTAGCAAAACTGAAAGTGAAACTAAGAAGGGCTGCACCAACTGTAACTACACAGAAAAGGTTTGACATCAGCAAATTGAAGGACTCCCTTACCAGAAAAGCTTTTGCGGCCGACATAAAGAAACGATATCAATTTGCCAAAAGTCAGGAAAAGACATTGACTGATGATATAGACCAGAATTTCAACACCATTTCAACAATATACAAAGAAAGCAGCAAATCATGCTTGGGATTCCAGGAAAGGAAGAAGCAAGCCTGGATAACACCAGAAACATTAAACACCATAACACTGAGAACGGAAATGAAAAGAAAGAAAACAGAAGCGAAGTCCCCCAGGTTAAAGCAACTATATAGCGAACAGTACAGTCAGCTGGACAAGGAAGTTAAACGCCAAACCCGAGCCAACACAAGGAATTTCCTAGACGATCTTGCAAGACAGGCAGAGGAGGCAGCACTGAGAAATGAACAAAGCACAGTATACAAAATAACTAAATTCATCAGCGGAAAACGAGGTGCAAACAATATTACATTAGTAAGAGATAAGCAAGGTAATCTCATCACGACAGCAGAGGGACAGGAAACAAGATGGGCAGAGCACTTCAGAGAAATTCTGAACAAGGAACCACCAGAGACACAACTGAATGTTCCTGAAGCTGAAAACGATCTAGATGTGAATACAGACATTCCACGGAAAGAAGAAATCATCACAGCAATCAAAGCGTTAAAGAACGGCAAAGCTCCGGGCCATGATAACTTAAATGCAGAGCTATTTAAGACAGACCCTGAGCTAGCAGCAGAACTATTAGAACCACTATTTGCACAAGTCTGGAAAACGGGGACAACACCATCAGAGTGGAACAAAGGAATAATTGTCAAATTGCCCAAGAAGGGAGATCTTGCAGACTGCAATAATTGGAGAGGAATCACTCTTCTCTCAGTTCCCAGCAAAATACTAGGCAGGCTAATTATACAGAGAATTTCAAAGGCAGTAGACCACAAACTGAGGAAGGAACAAGCAGGATTTAGAAAGAATAGAAGATGTGTAGATCATATATTCACTCTCAGGAATATTATAGAGCAGTGCTCAGAATGGCAAAGACAGCTTTACATTAATTTCGTTGATTTTGAAAAGGCTTTTGACAGCATACATAGGGACAGTTTATGGAAAATACTGAGGGCTTATGGAATTCCAAGCTGCATAGTGTCAATCATAAAAAGCCTCTATGCCAACTTTACGTGTAGTGTTGGGCAGAGCAACCTAACCTTTGAGGTGAAGACAGGAGTACGACAGGGATGCCCCTTGTCAACCACTCTATTTTTAACAGTCATAGACTGGGTGATGCGCCAGACAACAGAGGGCAGTCCAAGAGGAATAAGATGGACTACATTTTCTACATTGGAAGATCTGGAATATGCAGATGACATTGCACTACTAGCACATTCACATCAACACATCCAGGAAAAAACGGATAGACTTAACAAGTTTAGCCAGCAGGTGGGCTTGAACATCAATTTAAAGAAGTCTGAGGTCATGACGCTCAATGTGAGCAATCCTGAGCCCATATCAGTAAGGAATCAGCAATTGGTACAGACAGATACCTTCACATACCTAGGAAGCATAGTAACACCAGACGGCGGGGCAGGCAAAGACATCAACATCAGAATGAATAAGGCAAGAACAGCCTTTTTTAGCCTAAACAACATCTGGAAGTCCTCCCAATACAGCACAAGCACAAAATTAAGATTATATCAGAGCTGTGTGCTTTCTGTGCTTCTCTAGGGTGCGGAATGCTGGAGAGTTACAGAGAAGGAAATGTCGAAATTGTCCTCCTTTCACACAACATGCCTAAGAAAAATTCACCGAATCTTTTGGCCGAATACCATCACTAACCAAGATCTGCTTACTCGTAGCAAGCAAGAGGACATGCACACCATCATAGCTGGCAGACGCTGGAGCTGGGTTGGTCATGTCCTCAGAAGAGACCCCGATGCCATCACAAGAACAGCTATGCTTTGGACCCCTGAAGGAAAACGAAAGAGAGGCCGACCAAAAACAACCTGGCGGAGGACTGTGGAGGCTGAGATGCACGGAATGAACCAGAGTTGGGGCACTGTACGAAGGATGGCCACCGACCGAGCAAAGTGGAATCAATTTGTTGTTGCCCTACAAGACGCCACTAGGCGTGATGGCCACTGACTGCTTTGACGGTCGGCGGCTAAGGATCAAAGAAGAAGACAGGCTCTCTGTTAGAGACAAGATAGTGTTCCTCAAAAACTCTCTGTTAGAGACAAAACAGTGTTCCTCACAGACTCTCTGTTAGAGACAAGATAGTGTTCCTCACAGACTCTCTGTTTGAGACGAGATAGTTTTCCTCACACTCCCTCTGTTAAAAACACAATAATGTTCCTCATAGACTCTCTGTTAGAGACAAAATAACGTCCCTCACAGACTGTAGAGATGAAAAAAATGTGGTAAAATTGTTACTTAATGAATATTTTTAGTTCTCATGAGTTGACAGACAGATAGATAGATAGGATTCAGTGAATTTATAGAAGAACGGCTGCCTATTAATAACCTGCATCTCAGGTGGACGATCTACTTCTGTCAACGTCTTGAGCTTTGAAAAATTCGAACTAATTTATATTTTATGAAATATTAACTTCACTTGAAAGAAAACATTACATTACTGTCTTATTCAGATCACGACCAAAGTAAATTTTGATATGCTCATAAATGTTTGGTGGGGCGTGAACACAGTGCATACAATCCTTGGGTTAACGTGCTTTTCATTACCAACAGGAGAGAGCTTGTCCAAAACTTGCCTAGCTGTTCTTTCCATATCATGTGCCATCCATACACCAGTGCTCCTTTCTGAAACTTGTATTTCCATAGATCACTAATACTTTGTCTTGACCTATTGTTCATCTCTAAATTACCCATCTCGCCACCGGAGTGATAGAGTGTAGAAGTAAATAACAGAGATTTACGATCAGGATCGTGACACACGATGAGACTTTTATTTTGTGTGTATCACTGTAATTTATTCTGGCGGCATGTATTGCCGGTCAAAAATACTCATAATTTGCATTTATTCCATATCCTTTAAATGAAACACGATTATATTAATTATTGTTACTCATAACTGGGATGCGTTTTGGAATTTAATGTAATATAAATATATATATGCATTTTTATTAAAAAGTAAAATAATGCAAAGAATATTTGTTCGAAACATAAAATTACTTGCTTTTATAATGTATTGTTTATATAAGAATTGAAAATTTTGTTTCAACTAACACAAAAATAAATCAAACAATAAGTTTCTAATGTTCTATTTATATTGCTACCCATGGTAATTTATTATTACGTCCCCTTAGTTTAATTGCAGATTTCAGTGAATGTATATTCTTGTTAGTCTTCTTAGTTCGCTCTCGTGTAATCACATAAATCTCTCTTTTAAAGTTGATAGTCCGTCTCATGCTTGTCTCGCCATCATTCAGTTTATCTAATAAAGTTGATAGTCCGTCTCATGCTTGTCTCGCCACCATTCAGTTTATCTAATAAAGTTGATAGTCCGTCTCATACTTGTCTCGCCAACATTCAGTTTATCTAATAAAGTTGATAGTCCGACTCATGCTTGTCTCCCAACTTTCAGTTTATCTAATAAAGTTGATAGTCCGACTCATGCTTGTCTCGCCAACATTCAGTTTATCTAATAAAGTTGATAGTCCGATTCATGCTTGTCTCGCCAACATTCAGTTTATCTAATAAAGTTGATAGTCCGACTCATGTTTGTATCGGCAACATTCAGTTTATCTAATAAAGTTGATAGTCCGACTCATGCTTGTCTCGCCAACATTGAGTTTATCTAATAAAGTTGATAGTCCGTCTCATGCTTGTCTCGCCACCATTCAGTTTATCTAATAACATTGATAGTCCGACTCATGCTTGTCTCGCCAACATTCAGTTTATCTAATAAAGTTGATAGTCCGTCTCATGCTTGTCTCGCCATCATTCAGTTTATCTAATAAAGTTGATAGTCCGTCTCATGCTTGTCTCGCCAACATTCAGTTTATCTAATAAAGTTGATAGTCCGATTCAGCTACTCTCGCGGAGACAATAAAGTTAGAAGATACATTCGATTGGTGGTTTGTCCTCCCCACATGAACACATCTGTCTTTCTGGATTTTACTTTGTTGATCTGATTATATTTGAGTCTGTAATGATTGGTTCTTAGTGTTAAAATGACTAATTCTTCTTCTTTCACTTTCAGCCGTCCACTTGAGTATTTTCAAAGAAAGCAGTAGTCAGCCATTTCCATATTGCAGTGATAGTCCAACAGTGGCCAAAATTCAGAGTATCTACTGAGAGTCTTGAAAGGTGTCTACTTTTCGCTCACGATTACTCTTGGCAGAGATGTGAACTGAAGAATGGTGCTTCAATTCTTGGGAGCTTGATAGGAATTTAAAGAAATCAAGTACTACGGCTGATAGGATTGTGACGATATTCTAAATACAATATCTAAATTAGAATATAACATTAAAGTGCATAAAGTCTAAAATAAGATAGAACAAAAAAATTGGTAGAAAATTGTCTTCATCACCCCGCCTTCAGCGCATTAGTTTGATAACGCAGTATATCTGAATAACAAGGTACCCAATTTTTCAAATTCGTCCTTGAGATAAACGTAACACTTCCCAAGTTCAACGGAGTATTTGCCTAGAATACAATGTATAGAGAGAGGGGAGGGGAAAGGATAAATGGCAAATGCTAACCGCGTCTCGCCTTGTTTCTAAAAAATAAAACCAACTTGCACGCTTTGCCGTAGGTGACTTTCAAAATACGATGTAAAAGTTAAAAAATGTTCGGGAATTGGGTCATGCAGACAGCATTTATCACGTAATTTTCTCGTACTACGGGAGACTCTCGTAGTTAACTTGAAATTAGTGCTAAAAGACATGAACAGGTTGAATATTATAGAAAAAATATGGAATTCTGAACCAATACTCCTAGCCCCATAAAAATTATATATTCGTGTGCCTTGGGACTTTCTGAGCAAGAATATGTTATCAGTTACACAAATAGACCACTAAATGACCAAATTATAGCCATAATACTATAGAGGATCCGACAGACTGTCAGGAAAAGTCATGCTTGCTTATTTTTTTTATGGCATAATTTTGAAAACAACTTTGGGGAAAGAAGGTACGGGGAATTGGATTGGATAGTATTTAAAGCAAGGCGAAATATTATTGGCTGACCTAAATATACAAATATAGTTGGTAATAGTAACGCATAGTGGTTTGAGATTTTTTTTTAAAGTTCATTCAAAATAAAGAGATGCGTGGTCCCATTGGCCAAAGCCTTTTTTATTATAGGAAAAGTAGGCTGCTCGCTGCCCAATGGGCTGATCACCCGTTGGCTTGTCACACCGATTACGGAAACAACGGCAGATGGATCTATTTGTTGTTGCCCTAAAGACGCCGCTAGGCGTGATGGGAAACTACAACAGAGAAAATCAATCTGCTGTTGCCCTTAAGACGCCACAAGGCGTGATGGCCTCTGACTGCTTGGTCGGTCTTTGGCTAAGGACGGAAGAAGAAGAAGAAGGCTGCTCGCTGCCATTTTTTCAAAATATTCCGAGGAGCAAGCAGCGATGAGCAGACGTGTTTTTTTTTAAACACTAATAACAGAAAGCAGTCTGGACAGGGGCAGTGCTGAAAGTGTGCCATATTCTATTGCCTATTCATCGTTACTTGTTTATATTTCCTTGATATGTGGTAAGATTGATTTTATTAACGTTTTAATTAAAAAAGGGTTGAGTGTAAGAAAAGGCCATGTAAAAAGATTGTAATTAAATGGTTCCATGGCGGACTTAGGCATGGCCTAGATGTTGATCCATCATATAATGGACTATCCAAGAAGTTTAGAACTACAGGACTATATATGATGGTCATACAGGAGCATTACACCTATCTTATTGTATGGGAAAAGATTACTGCTGGAATGACAGAGGCGTAGCAGCCATTAGGGAAAAGAAAAGAAAACTGGTACAATTTGTTCCATCAAACTAGAGTGGAGAAGCCAGGTTGGTCAGAGAGAGCTGACCAAGTTCTTTTATGTTGAATGTATTCTTACATGTAAATTGGGAGGAATTAGTTTGATGTTAAGACAGAAACATAACTTTCATTTACAGGGGTTTCTGCTGGCACTTGACAGGTGCTGGTAATTGCTGATTGAGAAATTCTGCACGATTTCTAAGAGTCTCTGGTACCTGCTTATAGTAAGGAAATTCAAGACCAGAGGAGACTGAGGTGTTTGGCCAAACCAACTATAACTGCTGTGATTCCAGGATGCAGATAAGTCTTAATATCTGGCCTGGGACAACTTATCAGTGACTGTACAAGATCTCCTGTGTATAAATAAACGTTCCTCCCAAAGAATAAAATAAACAATCATAGGTGAAACAAACGAACTTTGGGATGATGAAAATCCCCAACCTGCCTCCAAGTACCAGTTAGTTAAAATAGATTACTTAACACCAAAATTGAAAATTTTTGACAATGTACTTTGGACATATTGTCCTTTTTATGTAAATATCTATATATATATATGTAAATATATCTATCTATCTAATACGATTCTCATTGAGAGGTAGTCCTGACCAAAACAAATTTAGGCTCAGGACCAATAAAGATTAACAAAAGAAATTCTAAAATATAAAATTTAACAACTGGAGTTAGTTGAGTTTATCCTAGTACTTAATATATATGTATGTGTATGTTTTTGTATTGAGGTTCTTTAACATCACTCTTACATTACCATAGACACTAAACATAGCTCTCAATCATAATAATAATAATAATAAATTCTTTAAGCGCCAAACACGGCGCATAAGGCAGAAACCAGTGCTCTCCAGGTTGTTCGTTGTGACGCCACTCCTCTTAGCTCTTGCACATTCTTTAGGCCCAACGTTCTTCCTTCTCTTATTATTGTTCTTCTGAGTGTTTCTTTTGGTCTTCCTTTTTTCCGCTTACCCTCAGGAACCCAAGTGAGCGCCTGTAGTGGTATTCTGTTGTTTTGCATTCGGAGGACATGACCGATATATGACCATCGTCTTTTCCTTATATAGTCGGAGACATATTTCTGCCTAGAGTCTTCTCTTATTTGTCGATTAGTCTTGAATTCTTTCCAACTGATGTTCATGAGTTTTCTAAGACATTTGTTCTCGAATGTATTCAGCTTGTTCTCCAATGATTTTGTTATTTTCCAACTCTCACAGCCGTATGTTAACACTGAGATAACATTTGAATTAAAACAGACGAAGCTTGGTATGTATATTCAATGATCGTAATTTCCAAATGTTAGATAATCTATTGAAGGCGCTAGCTGCCAAAGCAATTCTAGTATGGATTTCTCTTGTTGTGTCACCATCCTGAGTCATTTTACTGCCTAAAAAGTTTCATAATTGAAACTTTCAACTTTTCTGTAGTTTTTCTTTTTTTTTTCCCCCCAACTTCAACAAGTGTGGGGGCCGCAACACGTCAAATGTAGTAGCGTGGGTCAGTTGCAAAGATGGTCGAGCGTCTGTTAAGACCCGTCTGCTGTAGCTGTCTAGCTTTGACTGCAGGCCACTTATACCACTTAGTTGTTACACAGAGAGCACAACCAATTTGTAACGTAGACCCAAACTCTAGGGCACTTTAGACTTCTGGCTCAGTAAAATTGTTTCGGTAACTTGATTAAGATGCCTCTTACACGTGGTCGCAGGTTATACTTTACGATAAACTCCCACTATGACTTTAGTGTTCAGCTTCCTAGGAGTCCGCTAATCCGCTCTTTGCAGAAAATAAAAGCAATTTGTGGCTTACATTACTGTAATAAAAATATTAAAAATACTTGTAACAAACACATATAAAAGGCATAAAAACTATCTTTAATTTATGTTGTATAATTTTGCCCACTGTGTTATTTATTACTTCCCCTGCGTTTTTGTAATAAAATATCACACACACACACACATATATATATATATGTGTGTGTGTGTGTGTGTGCGCGCGCGGTGCACGTGAGTGTGTGTCCTCCTTCTTCTTAGTTCGATCTCAAGTACTCACATCTATCTCACTTACAAAGTTGGCATTTCGTCTCAGGCGTCTCTCGTCACCATACAGCCATTCCCTCAACTGGGTTGGAGAAGGTTGTGTGGCCACTCCGCTGCTCTCATGGAGGACACGTTATATTGTTTGTTTGTCCTCCACACATGGACACATATTTGTTGGTCAAATTTTCTATTTGTTGAACAGTTAATATGAGTATCTGTAATGACCGGTTCTCAGTCTGAAAGTTATCACGAGATCTCTTCTTAGCAAGGAGTGTTATGGTTCTGTTGTATCAGACTTTGAGGGATCCTTCTATACTTTGTTTTCCTTAAACTTATTGATTTTATCATGTGTTGCCCTATCTTGAGTTTGGACTGTGTTCCCTCCCTCTTTGGCAAGTCTATCTGCCTTCTCATTCTGAAATATCTTGTATTGGGCAGGGATCCTTTGCACTTTTAATTTATGTTGTAAATTGTATTACAAAGTTCCTTAGTGTTTAGCCAGGCCGCTCTTTTCGTATCGTGTGTTTCTGAGTGCAGTTATCATTGATATTGATTTTAATAAAAATGCATATATATATTTATATTACATTAAATTCCAAAACGCATCCCAGTTATGAGTAACAATCATTGATATAATCGTGTTTCATTTAATGGATATGGAATAAATGCAAATTATGAGTATTTTTGACCGGCAATAAATGCCGCCAGAATAAATTACAGTGATACACACAAAATAAAAGTCTCATCGTGTGTCACGATCCTGATCGTAAATCTCTGTTATTTACTTCTACACTCTATCACTCCGGTGGCGAGATGGGTAATTTAGAGATGAACAATAGGTCAAGACAAAGTATTAGTGATCTATGGAAATACAAGTTTCAGAAAGGAGCACTGGTGTATGGATGGCACATGATATGGAAAGAACAGCTAGGCAAGTTTTGGACAAGCTCTCTCCTGTTGGTAATGAAAAGCACGTTAACCCAAGGATTGTAGGCACTGTGTTTCACGCCCCACCAAACATTTATGAGCATATCAAAATTTACCTTCGTCTTAATCTGAATAAGACAGTAATGTAATGTTTTCTTTCAAGTGAAGTTAATATTTCATAAAATATAAATTAGTTC
>JAMPIV010022764.1:362500-372013 GCA_024509875.1 Oreohelix idahoensis | reverse complement strand
AACAAACAGCCTCCGGCCAACGTGTGCACATATCAACACACGTCAAAATAAATTGGTGTCCTCTAGCAGACTTTATCTTAAATGGACCAATGATGTCTATCGCCATTTTTTTGAAATGGTCGAATGGGAATGTCTGCAGCCTGAATAGGTGCATCATGGCGTGGACCTCTGGATTTAATCTCTTGACATACTTTACAAGATCGACAATAGATTCGTATGTCCTTATTCACAGCAGGCCAAAAGAAAGATTCAAGAACTCTAGCTTTAGTACGGGAAAAACCCATATGTCCAGCACACTGCGAATCATGAGCGTGCTGTAAGATTTTAACTCTCATATTTTTAGGCACAAGGATTTGAGAATGAATGGACTTAGCGGAGTCTTGTACCATACGTACAAGTACGCCATTCGTCATCGTAATCCAAGATTTACGATTTGTATCCTTATTCGGATCACCTTTTGTTGCCAGAGTAAAGAATTTCTTTAGAGTAGGATCATCTTCCTGCTGTTTGATAAAGGAATCGTGGGAAATCTCCAAGGGATCATCTTGGAACTGCGCATCATTATCTTCAGAATGTGAAGATTGTGGCATATTAAGAGCTTGAGCCCTAGTGATTACTGCATTAGCAGATTGCATATTAACATTTTCCCAATTAGAAATTTGCTGTGGAGTGCATTCTTTCACTCCATGAATGCGACCGATGATAAGATCAGCGATCGTATTCGGCAAGAGACATGCTTGCACCTCTCCTGTAAAGAAAGGCGTAGCAATATTGATAATGGCAGTGGAGTACTTCTCCAATGTGCCACCAAATGTTACACATTTGACTACATTGCCTGTAGCTCGAGAAGGATTTACGAGTGATTGCCTCACTCCGATGGTAGTGCACCCCGAATCGAAAAGAATTGATACCGGAGTACCATCTATTAGGCCCCTATTAAAGACAAGAGCACCCCTTCCATTATGCGCAATTGACGCATGGAGAGCGGGAAGCGGGTGACCGCAGCTTAAAGTAGAAACTGTGGTTGGATCGAATAATGTTTTGCATTGCGAACACTCAGATGCTCTAGCAAAATCGAAAGCGGAATTTGCTACACTATTGGAGTCTTTTTTATCATTATTCTGATTACGGTGTCGTGGAACTCCTGTTGTGCAGAGTTAGCCTGGTAATAAGATTTACCATGTCTTTTGTGTTGTGATCTACCTCGGTTATAATTGTCTCTATAATTATTATTTCCTCTGTTATAACCCCTATTTGGGTTTGAATCATAATATTCATGATCATAATCATCACGCTCATTATATTGAGTATCCCTGTAATATTGTTTCTTTTGTCTCCATGAAGCACTTGGGTAGTTCCTATAGCTACTCCCTTTCCGAGAATTTCTAAAATTATGGGTACCCCTCGCGTGTCGAGGACTATCAGCCCGATTCCAGTTCTTCGAAGAAGAACCCTGATTTGAGTGGTTATCTTGGTTTTGATACTTATTCCAATTAACCTTTTTATCAAATTTATTTTTAGCTCCTTGGAATTTGTGTGAGTAATTCTGATTATATTCTGTTGCCGAAGCAACTGGCATACTCTCTTTAATGTTAGAGTTACTAAGAATCATGTCAGGGTGTGCCGTGGCATACTGGTCACAATATTCTTCCATTTGCTTTATTGTACTAGGTTTACGCTCATGTAAGAACTCTAGGAATGATTTATTTACAGAAGACATGACCTTGTCTCTTAGCAATAAATCCGTAAGACCATCAAATGTTTTCTCTATTTTGGATAATTCAATCCATCGTGAAAGTGTAATTCGTGCTTTTGAGATGAATTCTGAGAATTCTACACCTACCTCAGGTCTCATTGTTTTAAACAAAAGACGATAACCTTCTTCAGACAGCTGATATCTCTTTATCAAAGCTGCCCTAATAGCATCATAATTATCCTTGTCGGCCTCTTCAACGAAATATAACTTACTCAGAGACTCCCCTTTTAGATTTTCAGACAACTGATTCACATACTGTGATTTGTCAACATTATGAGCTCGACAAGCACGTTCAAATCTAGAAAGCCAAAATGTTATGTCATCACTGGTAGGGTTGAACGCTGGTACCTTGACCTTGTACACAAAGGGTTTACCATTACCACCAGATGCCTGATTAACATTACTCATACATGTCAATTTTAATTTCTCTAATTCAAACTCATGTTCTCTTATTGCTTTTCTCTCTTCAGCTTCTCTATCTAATCTTTTCTGTTCTGCAGCCGCTTCTAATTTTTTCTGTTCTGCAGCAGCTTCCAATTTCTTCTGTTCTGCATCAAATCTCCTTTCCTCCACTTGCATCTGCAATTTCTTTAGTTCAGCAGCAGTATCAGCTTCTTTTTCTAATCTTTTTTCTTCAGCCAGAGCTTTTCTCTCTTCAGCAGCAGCTTTTCTCTCTTCAGCAGCAGCAGCAGCTTCTCTTTCTAATCTTTTCTCTTCAGCCAGAGTTTTTCTCTCTTCTGCAGCAGCTTTTTTCTCTTCAGCAGCAGCTTTTCTCTCCTCTGCGGCAGCTTTTCTCTCTTCAGCAGCAGCAGCAGCTTTTTTCTCTTCTGCAGCTAATGCTTTGTCATATTGAGCAACAGCCCATTCTTCTAACTGTTTCCCAGTCTTATCAAGGGATTTTCCTTGTGCAATAAAGTAATCTAATGTAGACATCTTGTCTTCATAAATCAGAAACCTGAAAAAGTAAATAAATTACCTTTTTTCACTTTAATGGGAGACAAGTCTATACCATAGACTTAGTCTTAGTGAAAAACGTGAGTACCTGTGGAAAACAATAACTGTCTATCTCAAATACTGTGGGAGACAAGCCTTACAAAGGTCTTGTATACCTTAATGTAATCAATGATCACTTGAGTACCTGTGGAAAATAATATTTCCTATACCAATCACTTTGGGAGACAAGCCTTACAAAGGTCTTGTACACTTTGTTTTATAACAATAACAATCATAAAATACTGATCTGTACTATAATATAAGTGTATTCAACTATACCTCCTATGTCATATGTCAACTAAAGATATTACAAAGGACAAACAAGAAAAGACAATCTGAAAACATTTGCAGAGATCAAATTAAATTAAATAGGAGAAATGAAAAAAATGATCACAGAATCTGTGATGATAACTGCAATAAGATAACAAGACAAATAACGCCACAGTGTATAAACATAAGGGTGTAAAGAACTGAAATGAAAGGAAAGATGAGACCTACAATTATACAAACAAATCAAACAAAAATAAAGAACAGAAAAATGTTACAAATACAAATATGAAACAGTCGTCACAACTAACCAAATATTTGCAAACTATGTTGCATGCAAATTTCAATTAAGAAATTGCTCCCTATAGAACGCCAGAACAAGACCAATATCACTTGATATTTCCTGTTCTAGTCACCTCCCATCCAGGCCCGCAAACACATAACAATCACACATATAAACAAATAATATATAAACATAAATATATATAAATCATCAATGTGTGTATCATATAATGGAATGTGTTGTAGTTGCAATGTATTGTACTGTATGCTCAGTTTTAACAAATTAGACTACCACTTTATTGAGTAATAGCTTTGCTTTCTAACTATTACACTGTCCAATTTTTTTTGAGCACATTAGAAGATCCACCGATGAAATTTGCACTTTATGTTCAACATTGCTCTTCTATTACAGCAGGATAAACAATCATTAGTTTAGAACACTGACTGTACTGTGCCAAATGTCAACAAGTGCTGACCCAGATATTGCTACACTTGTCAGAACAGGTCAAGCTGACATTGATTGTATAGCTGTCCTACTGGTGTTGATGTGGTCAAACACATGTTCTTGCAACTGTAAAATGTGATTCTCAACACAACAAGACTGCGTAGGCTGGACCCAGGAATCTGGCCCACCACTGTAAAGTCCAGTGTAAAGAAGTGTGGTGTATGGTGTGTTCTCTTTCTTCTGTAAAGCTCCACTATCAATTACTATAGCATGTTGCTTGTGGTGCCACTACTGTATATGTCCATTGTAGTGTACAGAGTTGTTGAGATCAGGCATGCTGCAGTCTACCCAGCTGTAAATGGGTAACTCACCCTAGTCCTGAGTTAGGGAAGGCAAAGGCAGCTGTAAACAGTAGTTTCCCTCTAAGGCTCCAGGGGAAGCAGGCCCTAAACTTGGTCAATTCAACCGACGCAGGATGGTGTATATATGGAGTAGAAGTGTAGAGTGTGATTAACGCGAATGGTGTACTGTTCGTGTTCTGACCAATCTAAACACTCATTCACTTGTGTCTACAAGGCACTAATGCAGACTGCTGGAATCTTTGTTTACACAGTTTATTTAGACGCACACACTGGGACATCACGAGTAAATCATGGGTACATGTTGACACATCAATTTGCAGGCATACCTAGTAGATCCCATGTCATGCCACATTCATAAATAATAGGTAGTACATCAATAGCTTCCAATGTCATGATACATAATGGCCGCATCCCCTATCTGACTAAGCGCGTCAGTGAAGGCGGATCGGTAAGTAACTAAAGTTGCTTTATGTTCACAGTTTATATCATATTATGAAACCACGATAAGGGGCTTCTATCAAAATTGAGATCTCCTTGCCACTGTCCGAATAATAAGATACATGCCCCGTTCTTTGGACAGTGATTCAAAAATATGATGACAGGAATGTAACATGGCCGCCTTCCTGAGTTGTCGCTCACTCACTCACAGGAGGGTATATATAAGCCAAAGTTAATTTAAAATACATATGCATAATTTCTTAAAGTTCCTCCATACAGATCTACAGTAATCCAGTTACTTCACGAAGACATAACTACTGTATGGAAGCCCGTCATCTTCGTCGATACAAACATGACCCTAGCGTTGCAAAGCACAAAATTCCAGCTAGGTCTAACCGACCTGAGATCATCAAAATAGGGACTGGCATTACCTGGAGTCCAAATCATACATGGTACCGTACATTAGGAGAATCTCTAACACAAACTCTAGTAGAGACACAATCTCCTACAGAAGAAAAACCACTTCATAAATTATTTTTACTGAAGAATGTACCAGCCTTGGAAAATGCGTAACCGCCATTGTAAACGGTACCTCGGAACTCATCACGACTAGTCAAGACAACTCCTACTTCCGCTAGAGCGGCATAACAAGAATATAGTCCTGCCTACCCATCCAAAATATACAATATAAGACTGATTCTACTTGTACTAATAATATGTAATACATATGAATTCAGGCCATAAACATAATAAGCAAATTAATATATTTTCTGGCCCTAACAAATAAGTACGGACATGGGTATCATATCCATGCGCCGAATCAATATCAAGAACGATTACTCCTATAATCAAAAGTGTAAAACAATCATGGATTATCTAGCTTTCCCATAGACAGCATTTTCATACACAAATGAATGAATGTCTATATTTTTCCCATATTAAATAGCCATATCGATTTTTGTAATATGTGCGTCAAAATATGCACGCAACATACATATTACTTGCCCTAATATCGATCGAAGTAATACACAGGCCTGATGCACAAAATGACCATAATTTGCTACAACTAGTTTATGATGCAGTAATCTCTCAAATCGACGAAGTTACAGTGTACTGAATCCTTCTACTATTTCCTCTTGAGGAGGGTAAAAGGCTTGGGTGTTCAGTATTATTGTGGAAGTTTTACGCTCCGTAATTTTAGCAGCAACTCCTAATTCTGTAGCCGGTCCTATTGGGTTCCCTGGTTACGAGATATTATTTTTGCTATCTATGGTCTCTCCTTCGCTAAACTGGAAGACAGTGAAGTAATCTTACAAAGCAGTATGCTATTAGCAAAATATTCGCCCACACACCCATGTTCCTCCACTGGGGAGAGATCCAATCACGTTAGTCTATCTTTGCATCTCAAATGCCAAACCAATTGCAAATAAGTGTCTGATTTTGGTAGGAGTTTCCCTCCCCCCCACTACCCTCATGCAGAACATTACTACATGAAAACATAAGATATTGCCCTTTACTTGGTATATTCAAACTCCATAACCTTATATGGTCTTGCCACTTCAGTTGATACTCGTCATGTTTTCAAACTGACTACTTCACAGATCTATCATCCATAATACATTTCAAAATGTTACTTTCCTGTAGTTGATTATTACGACATAGTCAATTTGCCAGCAGTGCTACATCCCTTTCTGTGTCTTAATCTTTAACAAGATTGATATTTTCCGACATCCTAGTGAATTCAGCACGTCATGTTTGCAAAGTCACCAAATACTATATGTTATCCATATTGGATAACTGAGACAATCTAGTAGGGAATGGAGTTTAGGAGAGGAGTAGATAACGAAGCAGCAGTATGATAAGAACGTTCGCGAAATACTTAAGTAAGGGGTAGTGGGTGCAATCTTAAGTTATTTGTTTATTTTTTCCTAACCAGCGGCACTTGGGCTTTCAACCCTTCGGCCCAATGACAAGAAACAAATTTCATGTCATTGCGACGCTGGGGAGAAAAGGGACTTTCCTTCCAACCCAGTCAGGAGCTTCGCTTCTTCCCACCCACAGAGAGTTTGTATTCAGGAGCCACTCGGGTTATTCCAGTCCCATAGTCGAAGGCACTCTTTCAAAGGTCTTCGCAATTACTTGAATTAATCCAGTCCAAGTTCTGGTCGAAGACACTGCTTCAAATGTCCTCGCCAGGGTGCGAACCAGGATCACCCGATCGCCAGCGCAGTGTGTTAACCATTACGCCTGCGCGGCTCCACAAGCTTAACTTAAGTTATAAATATAATGTCATGATAGTGGCCGCGGACAGAAGGGAGCTCAATACAAATGGACCAACCGAGGATCGAACAGAGAAACGGATTGGACAATAGACATCAGATTAGCTAATTAGGAAGCGCACATTCCGGAAAATCAAAAGGAGATATAGAATGAATTGTTTTTGCTGGTTGTCCGAGAGAGAATGTGAAGCTATAAGGACCACGGGGCTGCGGGTCTTTCCGCATAGGCCCTAAGATGAACGACGATACCCCCGATTGTGACACGAGAAACACATTAGACAGTGAACCCGACTATGACCTGATCAAGATAGATGAAATACAGAGTCAACGAAGTATCGTGATTTCAGATGATGACTGAAGACACAGAATGTAGAACGTGAGAACCGTGAACCAAAAATATTTGGGAAACCAGTTTCATCGTATCCACCTGATGTGATCTAAACAAGAAGCACGTGTCAGGCGGGTAGTGCAAATGAATACCTGACTCTGCGTTTGTGTTAGGAAAGGCAAAGGCAGCGAGAAGGAAACTGGTTACCTCACCTATTAAAAATATATGGAAGTCTCTAACACTTCCATCCCATAAGGCAGTATCTGCAATGAGACTATTTTTTTTTACACATTTATAAATGTTTGCAGCTTTCTGATTGTTGTCTTTGTTGTTCACTACCACCTTAGCCATAACATAAGACTGACTTGACATTTGAATTGAAGATTCTGATTTTTGTGTTGGACTTGTTTTCTTTTGATTTCCATATATTTCTCAATGCAAGGACAGCTTATCTAGCCTTCTCTATTCTTATTTTGATATCGCTGTTCCTCCAACAGTCTATATTGTAGCCAAGGTGTATGTATGATTTCATATCTTGTAGCGGTGTTTTTTTCAAGTGCAATAGTGTTATCATCCAGTCTTTGCATTTGTCTTGCATCAGATACAATTTATGTACAGAAGAGCAGGTTCATCGGCAAAATTGTTAATTAGTGTACGTTAACTGGTGCAGAACATATAACATTTAAAGTAAAATAGTGTTTAATTAATCAGGCTTTTCTCTGTCATGTGCTGCGTCCTAGCACGAGGCATTGCCAAACCTTCACCGTACCCAACGTTACATTTAAAAAAAAAATTTAATTTTACGCGATACAGTTTATTTAGTCTGCTTTTCTGTTGTATTTTGTTTTTTTTTACATTTAAAAAAAAAAAGATTTATTTAAGAAAATAATTTAAACAAGTTAGATGTTATAACAATTATCCGATACTGCAGCTGAGATTATAATAATAATATAAGTCGTTCGGATAAAATTTAACTATTGTGAATAAAATTGAACTATTGCGAATAAAAGTAGAAATACCATTTACGAAAGAAGCGAGAGTGACTCATATATTTTTGTCACATTTTTTCCAAACCCCCTCCCCCGATATTCGCCCAATGTCATAGAATGTTGACCCCCTGCACTGCGTGACGTTATATGTGGACGACCCCTAAGTATCTGAGTTAAAGGTTTTTGGCGGTGGTTGAAACACAGGGATTACCCATATGTGTAACGTTGAAACATTGTCGTGCATCTCAGCTGTTTGGGGTATTTACCATGGTCTTGTGTGTACATGCGTGTGGGAATGAGAAAGTGTACTGAATCGTATCTTCTACACTGCCTTATCGAGCATGGTCCACACATGCGTGTAAGAGTATATGCTGGAATTTATTGACCTATACTTTAAACGGAATTGTGAAAAAGTTTCATCGAGATCGAGTTTCTGCCATGATTACGTCTGGATGATTTGCACTGTGAGGAAAGACAGAAATACTACTTGAATATTGTTATCGATTGTTGGAGTACATTGTGACTGCGCTGGCTGTTTAGGATGATTAATCACGTTTTTATATGTCAAACTGTTTAACTGTTCAATATGCAACTGTTCATTTGTTCAGATACTTAATGTGCAATGCTCAGCATAGACTCCTTTATGTGTTAACGTTTCTGTTTTCAGTGAAATGAAAGGATATGCGCCTTAGATGGCACTATCTACCAATCGGTTTAGGCGAGTGTAACCTCTATCACTAGGTCTTCTAAGGAGTCGCGCTGGTGTAGTGGTTACCAAACTGCGCTGGCGACCGGGTGACTCAGGATCAAACCGGGGCTAGGACATTTGAAGCTTTTTCGTCGACCGGGATTTGAAGGGACTGGCGGCTCCTGAGCCGACCCAGTTCTAATGGGTACCTTCGAAATCGGCGAGTGTCTGTCTCTGTAGAAGAAAAAAAGGGATACACACGTAAAAACCAGTCTCAGGTTAAACATACTAACCTGAGATTTCGCCTGGAGCAAATGCGGGCGTACACAAAGAAAAATAGGTCTTCTGAATAATCCTGCTGTTGCTTAGATTAGTTCATAAGCCATTGCCACCACAACAAATGTACAGACTGTCACTAGACAACACAGAAAAGGTTTTTGAAATATATCAACAACTGATGATGCATTTTCTCATTTTTAATTTTCAAGATTCTACGATACAAATTCTGTTCGATATTAAGCAAACTTGCATCAAGATGGTGTTTCCTTGGTCGTCTTCTTAGAGGCTGAAGTAAATTCTAAATTGTCGGAAGTTTATATCAAGTCTTAAGAAGTCTATTTAGTCATGTCATCAAGTACTAGTATTAACTGTTTGGGAATCCCTGTGTACACGTATCTAAAGGTACC